>JAGKTI010014014.1:0-22240 GCA_018397915.1 Birgus latro
AAGATAGACGACTGTATGCAGAATAAAAGCGACAGCTGGGGCTGACAGGTTTAATTCATTAAATAAGGCGGTCTGGACATGTATTAGGTCGGGTATATAGGTTACCCCTCAAGTGTGTGTGTGTACTCAACAAAAATACGTTATAGACCTTAGGATAGTTAAACCTGAAACCTGGACTCCAATGTGGCCGATATTCCAAGTAACTAAAACTTCAAGTTGATGCCAAATTATTACATCCGCCAAGGAGGTTATGTTTTTGCCAGCGTTGGTTTGTTTGTTTGTCTGTCTGTTAGCAACTTTACTCAAAAAGTTATGAACGGATTCTGATGAAATTTTGTGGAAGGGTGGTCCATGGGCCAGGAAGAAATGATTAAATATTGGAGCGGATCCAGAGAATCCCGCACAATATCTCCAAAAGCTCTCAATGAATTTCAATGAAATTTTGTGGAGAGGTGGGCCATGGAAAAAGAAAGAATTGATTAAATTTTGGGGGCAGATCCGGATCCTATATTTACGGATCCTGATCCTGATCCTTTTTAATGGGAATGGCATTGGCGGAGGTAAGCGCTCTCTGAATGCTTTCTGGTTTTCCTTTTGTTACCTATCGCATAATTTCACATACGATTACTGATATGACTGGTACAGTACTGCAATTCACAGTTTTTTGTCCTGTATTTTAAAAATGTAATGCACTGAGGCAGTCTAAATTTTAAACGTGGGAATGGCCATCAAAGTTTCTCCATTCCCTAATTTTTGAGTTGTATTAATAAGAGGTAATAAAAACAGAAACAGATGCAGGAAGGGCACTTTTTTGTACAACAGATAACAGATTACCAAGGCAACAATGAAAAATCAAAGACAGAATGGATGGAAGATAGAGAAAGGTGGACAACTAAATGAACAGTGTGGCGACCCATATGAGTGAAGGAAAGAGGCAGACCAGTAACAGATGGACAACTAAGAGAATGGTAACCACCAGAAGTGAGAGGAAGAGGTAGAGAGAGAACAAGATGGCGAGACGAAAAATATAACAAGTGGTGCCAGGCACAACAAACCTTGCCCGGCAGCAGTTATTCTATGGATGTTAAATACTGACTTGTTTCTGCCATTTACTGTCAATGCACAGTTAGAGTCTAAGGTATCGGTAATGGTGCAAATGTTTTCAAGTTACCCCCTCTGAAAATCTGTGATCTTGCATTTGACCTTTCAAGGCCACTCAAGGTCAAAGGTCATGCTGCCAAGTGAAAGCCCATATGAGACTTCCTGTATCTTGGTAACTGTAAATAGCTCCATCTTCAACGAGTTCCGAGTTATACCTCCATGAATAACCGTGACCTTGAGTTTGACTTTTCAAGTCTATCTTCAACAAGTTTCGAGTTATAGGTCATTCAAGGTCAAAGGTATTGGTGCCAAATGAAAGCCCATATTACGAGTTCCTGAATGTTCATAATAGTATATATCTCTATCCTCAACCATTTTCAAGTTATGGCCCTCTGAAAATCTGTGACCTTGATTTTTATCTTTTAAGGTCACTTGATTACCTACAAAATTTAATCCCTTTCTTTTGGGATCAGCGGCCACATATCCTGAAAGTTTCAAGTAATTTCATTCAGTTGCTTTTCTGTCATGTTGCTAAGAAACAAAGAAACTTGACCAAAAACAATACAGTATCTCGCCGAACTCCGTCCAGGCAAGGTAAATATAGTGGATGTAGATGGAATGGGTTAATGGGAGGTCGCAATGGAAGCACTTCTTTCTGATAATGACCACGATGTCAGCAATGTTGGTGATAATTAACTCTTTTGTTAGCGGATAAGTTTCATAAGTTTTTTGTTCTATGACACATCAGTCTCTCGCTGCCGCCCTCTGAGCGCACCAAAATCGTGTATTCTCGGCTTATTTTCACCACTCAAACTAATTTGTTTTGCCACATAACCTACATTTTCCTATTCGTCGATGTTTTTTCTACACAATAAGCAAGGAAAAAACGCAAAAAAAAAGACACTATAAGTACGTTAGGGTACTGTGAATAAACATTCGGGAACATTCATCTCACTTCCCAACATCATAACTCCAATGTTTACTAATCTATCTCGCTATATTATCAATAGAAAGAGAATTTTATTAGCTTTCGAATGGGATTTTCCCAGTTTGATACGAGGTATGGTTTTCAAGTAATAAGCGAAAAAGTAACATCAATTTCCAACAGACAACAGATTTTTTATTCAGGGAGCTCTAGTGCAGAACTTTTCATGCCAGTGTTATGTTTTTATTTCATCATCTTATGCAGAATTTTATGGGCTTTCATTTAAGCCCCAAACGGTTCTCCTACACCTAATAGTTCTCCAGAAAAATGCAAAAAACTATGGTGTACTCATGCCATTTTGTGACTATAGGGCTATTTCCTGCCTCCCTCTAACCTACTGCACTGTTTCACTATTTCCTTCCACACTAGGTATTGCAAACTATATTGACATGATACACTGACACTCTTTTTATAGATGAATACTCACATTTGGTGAAGGGTAGAGGCGGTGTAGTTCCGGGGCCAGGGTTAGAAACAGTAAACAAATCTTCGTTGGCTCAGCGGTTGATAACTGCCACAAATGCTTCACAGACACTTCCTATTGCAAACACCAAATCTAGTCACAACAGTGCCCAAAAACTCTATATAAGCACTATTGGTATAGTGAAATACATTGTGGTGCCGTGATGTGGGTAATAGAGTGGATTTAAAGGGACAAGGGACCGCGCACTCCTCCCCAACTGACAGCTGGTTTGGTACTAAACAACCTGTCTGCACTGACGCTGGTATCGGGACTCACAGTTGCCAACTCATTACTTTTGATGAGAGCCAGGAAAGCTATGACGCCTCCAAAAATGAAGCAAATCGATTAAAAACTTCCCCCCCTTTATGACGCATTTGGCGTCATCGTGCATCTTCATGTAAAGGCTCATATGACGCCTGACGCATCATCGTGCACGAAAGGGTTAAAACGGCAATGATTGATGGAGAATATAATGATGACGATGACTAAGACGTTGACGATGATGGTGGTGGTGGTGGTGATGAGAGTGGTCATGATGCCTGCTGATCTTTATTACCCTAAGTTAACTAAGGTTCTATAACTAACAATTAACTCCTGCAGCAAATGAGGTCTTTCCTTAGTAGACTTAAATCACCTTGCAGCAAGAAAATGAAATTATGGACATCTTACCTAACAAGAGTGTCTTCCCCACCTGAGTAAAATTGTCAGGTGCTGATCAAATAACAAAAACTTCAGAGTAATAAATCCTCCACAGGGTTGTGTCTGTTCTCAGCTGAATAAAAGTCTGACATTTGCCGAACCTACGTAAGGCACAGTTCCAAAAATGGGCAACGGGACAATGCTGCCAAATAAATTATTCTAATTTGTCAACACCTACCAGACATCAAATACTTTAGAAAACTAGAAGAGCACTCAATTGAGCGCATCTCTCCGACAAGGGCAACATAATTTTCAAACCACTCTTCATGACAGGTTAGGTTTTCTCATCACTGATTAGGGTTTCACAAATGTTTTCCGGATCCAGAATCCGTAATACGATTCAGATCTGTCCCAAAAGTTAATCGACTGTTCCTTGAGACATGGGCTATCTACCCACCAAATCTGGTCCAAACCTCTCTTTTACTTTTTGAGTAATCCTAGTAACAGACAAACAAACAAACAAAAACATACTCTCCTTGTCGGAATATTACGTTCGTCACCCTCCTAACCTGCATCGTGCCAGGAAACCGTCGGATGGTGTGGGGGAAGTAAAAATTTAGACACTGTAATCAAAAGAAAATGGGCGAGCCGAGCTAAAGTGTTGGTGGATGGTGGGGCTAGTACAGGAGAGTATATCCTGGGAAAATGGGGTTTTGTAGGATTAGTGGTTTGAGAGCAGTGATGGTTTATTTAAAAATATTCTCCAGTCAAGCAGGGAGGGGGGGGTTAAGAATTAATCGTGAGGACTAACACGAAATAGATGGGATGAGGCGGAACTGTGATGGGGGTAAGGTGGGGCTATGGGAGTAATCCCAGTGAAAATAGGCACTTTAGGATTAATGGTTGGTGTTGTGAACGCTATTTTTAAAAATCTCTCCAACAACAAGTCCGAATTGCCCAGCACCACGTGACGGTAATAACCATCATGATATAAGTAGTATTAGATTCATGAACCGGGATGTTCCTTTCTTACTCTCCACTCGTGAGACGTCACAGTCGCAACTTCTGGGACCCGTACTTACAAACTTGTGCTTTGTATTTATTTATTTTTTCCTTCACTCATAACAACTACCATATACTTCACAACCAAGCTAATATAAAAGTGAATATGAAAAACATGACGATTTTTGTAACTGAAATGCATCCATCCATCCACCATCCAATCCTATGTCGCCCCATGAGGAGCACTGGAACCCGGGGCTAGGCAAGTTGGTCCTGACATTTAAGATGAGAGTGACCAGCTTCACTCATCCCTGAGTGGCACTGTGTGAGCTGCGAGCAATAAACTCCAACCACCCCTTGGATATAAACCTACACAGGCTCAATCCGATTGGAGCAGCTTATTTACCCACTAAAACTACCAGGTGCCATAATTTGGTTATATGGTTACCACTCATCGTAGTAAATGGTTCTTGGTGTACAAAAAACCATTTGGTTTGTCACTCAGTGTAGCGTTACCCATAGGCAGAAGGAAGAGGAAGAAATGAAGGAAATAAAGATAGAAGAGTGTAAAGTCACCCGTAGGCAGAAGAAAGAGGAAAGAGTGAAGGAAAGAAAAACAGACGAGGAAGGATGGAAGAAAGGAAAAGGTAGACACCCAAGGCAGCACTACATCGAGTGAGTGGATGGTGAGCGCCTCCACCTACCACCTACCACACTATCACTGAAATCTGCTAGGGAAATTTGTATGGAAGCATTCACGTATACAAACACGGAACGTCGTCTCCTGAAAGTTGTGGCCAAAAACATTAGCGTCTGGTGAGGGTCGGTGAGTAGTGTGTTCAGACATGACTGATTCGGCAGAGAAAAACTTGATTTCATCACAGTATTTAACAGAATTTATCTATCAAGCTAAGGGAAGATACCTCGAGAAGCTGACCACTGATGGACAATTACTTCATGACCCGTACGCCATAAAAATGTGGAACTATGAGCCGAAACTGGCTCTGGCCAGTACACCAAACGGTTCTTGAGAGCATAGAAATCACTAGATGCATATCAGTAAATATAAATGTAGTATGTACGAAGATGTTGAGACTGTTGAGTATCTTTTAATGGTTATCAGACTTCACAGAGCAGGCCAAAATTACTTAAGGTTGAAGATTCACTAGGCCTAGAAGGGCCTGCCAGCCTTGTATTTTTGTATTAACGCTTGTTACACCATCATGAACAACGTCACAGAAGTGCCTGGTTTACAAAAGTACCTGCCAGTACCACTTATGAATTATGTGCAAAAACCAGTAATTAAAGAAGTTCAAAAGAAGGTTAATGTGAACATTATGGTCTGTTACTGTGATAAATTCCATGCATAGATTATATGATAACCCGAGATTTCGCTACCTTTGTACGGACAATGCATATTCATAAAGGCCAAGTCATATGCAAGAGAGCAAAAACACTTGGTAGCAGACAAAGCTTCACTGGTGGTAAATATGCTGGTAGAAAATCAACTCAGTAGCGAATTAGAATCATGTGTGTAGCGGAACCACAAGTCGTGAGGATGTGTCCCCACAGCTGATATTCATCTTTAACTAGTCTAGTGCTGTTAATTTCCTTTTTAGTTTGCTCATTTGAGGAGCAGAACTTAAAGTAACCAGTGTTTGTTTCAGGTATGTTGTGAGTGGATGTTAAAGAAGTTATGACACACAGATCAAGCCTGCAATGCCCGGTAATCATTTTCAAGACTGAGGTCATCCTTTCCATGAGGCTCAACAACAGAGCTCATGTACCGTGGGTTATTGTATCCTCCATTGCATCAGTGTTGTGTGCTCATTGTACCTGCATGGCGGGATTGGGTGAGGTGTGTAGCCATGTAGATGAACTTCTTTTTTAAGTGGAAAGATATGTGTGTTTAGGACTCACCAAAGTCTCATCTACTAGTGGACTGTGCAAGTGGAATGAGGATTTCACAGGGAATTTTGATCCCACTCCGGTAACTCTGGCAGATGCTGTGGCAGGTAAAAGATTGCTCCCAAATGTTCCCAGCGTCCAAGCTGATGGTACAAGTGCACTTCCTAGTCATAGTCACTGAAAGAACTGTGTCCTAATGCTGTGTTTTTTAAAGTTAATTCTTAAACTTGATCCTGAAGAGACTGATACAGCATCTGAAACTTAGTATCAGGAAAGTGTCACATAAAGACCAGAACGTCCTCCCCTTTTGACAATCTTTTCTAACCTTAAACCTGCTTTAACTGATCAGAAGACACTCTTAAATATTCGGATTTAAGTACCGGTACCAGGCAAAACAGAGATAACTTGGAGAAAGTCACTAACAGTCTTCCTCTCCATGTCTGGCAGCAGCACAGATTGTGGCGCATCGTTGGGTCAAGTGTCCATGATGTTCTGGTGTGCATAGTGTTACGAGGAGTTATCCTTTTTTTTCATACAGTACGTTTTCTTTTGTGTATCATGAATGTAATGAATATTATGTTTATTATTGTATAATGTGATTGTATATTGTGTTGGAGTTTATCTTTGGAGAATGTAGAAATGAATTAATATTTGTGAAGTTGTTAAGGGTTAACATGTAAGGTTATGTTGTATTGTGATCCCGTTAGTGAGAGATATGTTGTGTACGTACAAGGGGAGAGTGGGTGGCTTCTCTCTCTCTTGGTGGCTAGCGGCGTGTGAGGAGGTGATCTGGGTTTCTGCTCAGGTGGGCGTGTTGGAGGAGACACGTGGTGATTTTGGGAGAGCAACGTGGTCACACAGTGTGAGGTTTTATACAAGGGAAGTGGTGAGATAATTATGTGAATATATTAATGAGTATTACTTGTGGGAGGAGAATATACAAGTGTTGGAGAGAGAGAGCGTGGTGTGGGTGGCCACGAGATAGCCTATGGTGCACGTGGTGGTGTACTTGTGATAGTGGAGATATTATTGTGTGAACCATTATGGAGCATTTGTGTGGTTAACATTATAGAGTAACATGTGAGGGAGAACGGTTAATCATTTTGAGATATTATGGTTATTACTGGGTGTCATTTGGTGTTAAGATAATTGTGGGGATATAGCATAAGTGATCTAAGCATATTCTTTATTTGAGTATCAGTGTATTTATTTGTAAATATATGTAAATAGTGTAGTAGACTATTTCATTATCATTGATGGTGTGATGGGTGATACAGTATTTGTGGTGGAGATATTTCATGTTACTATCCAGCTGGCCCGGGAATGAGGAGTTGCAGGCCGAACGAATTTCTTGCTGTACCTAACTATTGCAGCGTGCTTGAAGAGTGAGGACAGCTGGGGACGTAACAATAGAAATTACTTCCACAGTGCTTGACAGAATAATGAGTTCCGGGAAATGAGTTCATCACATTAAGACTGAGAAATATGGCATGGATGCTGAGGAACATGTAAGAGAACTACCGTACATAAGGTTAAAAATCAGTTTCTGTTCACAGCAGCAACAGCTACATCTGCAAAGACGAACGGCTCCAACTTTGGTATTAATCTACCTTCATTACTGCTATTTTAATATGACCTAACCGAATTCATACTAAATAAACCTGACGTAATTCTTCCAAAATACGCCCTACAACCATGCAGCTGCCACCTTGGAATATCAGGGGAATTATCATACCTGGTACACTGTTAAAAATAAACACCGCCGGTGGAATCGGGATTTGGAAACAATAAGACAAAAATATTGCAAAAGAATGTAGTTGTCTTAATTAACATTACAGTCACCCATTAAAGATGAGATGATTTGGAACATAAATGATAACCCTTAGCTTTTTACTGTTTAAAGAAAATTGACATTAAAAGGAGCCATGTGCCGACTACGGTACCCTAATACAGTATTTTTCAACCCATAAATGGCTTGATCAAATTTCAGCAACTGTTTCACTCTCTTCATATCATCTGACCAGGTCGGGTGACTTTCGTCTTGTAATTGCTTAGGTCAAAATAGTATGTAAACTTAAAACTGGAATGTGAAAGTGTACTATTTATGGCTATGGCAGAGCACATTTCTGGCATTACTGTATATAATACTAATCCTTCCTCTACAGAAAGTCATTTATATGTTGCATATTATGGCCAAACTGTTCCTCACGTAAAGATTAAAAGTCCAGAAATATCACATAATTCAATACTCACCAGTTACAAAGTGAATACCGAAGACTTGGGCATCCAAGAAGGGTGGAAGGCTGCAATTTTCTCTTCGTAGTCTTCTTAGCTGTAGTTCTCTCATCTCTGTTTTTATGGGTATTGGCTATCATATGATACTCCAGAACCACATCTGGACCGATTTGTGCACCATGTCACACCAGATATTGACCGTGATTAAAAAAAAAAAAAAAACCGGAGGTGGTGTACCCCCCACACTATCATTTTGTCCTTTGCTTTGTTTACAGTGACGCCATCACTGAACACTCCTGTGCAGACTGGTTAAGTGTCTTAAGAGATACGGTCCCAGCCAAACTGCACGACAAGGGAAGTGGCCATATCCATATCGGGGGACAAAAAAGTAAAACTTAACCATTTGCCACGATGATGCATTTTCAGTTAATTCTTGCCACCTCCAGACATTATTTAGCTTAGGAAAGTAGGGTTGCCATACGTCCGTATTTTCCCAAACATGTCCTCCATTTAGGTCTCGAAATCTCCATCCGGAAGGAATTTTCGAAATGACTCAAAAGTCTGGAATTTCAGCTTCCATCACTTCTCGCCGAAAAAAAAAAAAAAAAACTGTAATGGCGTTGTTTTCGTCAGCTGATAAGTCTCGTGTACGCCTGCACCATGGAGGTATAATATGGCCTGAACGGTGTTCTCAACAACACACACCACAAAGCCAGCAGAAGATAGGGCGTGTGTGCTGGGCATTCCCCAGGCCCTGTCCTCCCCCTTACTATTATTTTAATCAGTCAACACCCCACTGACCGGGCTAATGTATGGCCCGGCCTTCACTATAGGTGAAGGAAATCTTTAAACTAACTAACAAGTTCTCAACAGTTTAAGGACTAGCATGTAGTGCCACGTATATACTACTTTTCCTTGTTCTTCATCCACGCGCTTTATAATAATTTTGTTCATATTGCTATTTTATTCATTAAAACCAATTCCCGTCCAGGAGGGGCTAAGGGACTGGTATTGTTTTCACCCGGTTTGCCTGTCTATCTGTTAACAACTTTACGCGAATTCTACTGGTGCTATTTTGACTAAAATTACAGGGATGATGGGCTAAGACCTGCTGATCACCTGATCAAATTATGGGCCAAATTGGGCCAAGTCCCAGGCTGTAGGTTCAAAAAATGTTTAAAAAAAAGGAAAAAAAAAAAGACGCCATAACTCCTTTCAAATTCGTCATATCGACATAATACCAAAACCCAAAGGTGCATCTTTCAAATCTGCATCCTATAACATGCTTCATTACAGCAGGGGGGTCACCCCCCAGTTAGTGGTAGGGCGGGTCAGTGTCAGGTGGTTTGGGCCTAAAATTTCAAATGGGCATAAAATCGTCAATATTCACCCGATTTACTCTAAATTTGATATGTGACATCTCTGACTAGATATTCTGTTGAGTTTATACGTCAGCACTAAAATGACTGCCGGGGACGGGTTTGCTGTGCCTTGGCACCGCTTCTTTTTAATCTTAATTTTATTCTTCTTATACCTGTACTGGAGTTGGATCCCTTCATGTGGTTGCGCCGATGTGTAATAACCAGACGGCTCCACTGTTCGGATGTACAAACGTTCCCCACCTATCTCCATGTCCCCTGAATGGTGGACAGCGCATCGCATGCAAGGGCAACTTCAGCCTACAGTCTACCGGCTTCATGTCTAGATTAACCTGGGGCTACAACATCTATTACTATTACTACTACTACTTGTTATCTCCTGACGATTTTATACAGCACAGGAAAGACCCCTAGTGCTGAACATGTTAATGAAACCTCTTTAGGTAACCTCTCCAGTTCCAAAAGTCTCCCCAAAATCAAATAAAATCGCCTGAAGACAGCAGGAATAAAGAAAGAAAAATGGTTTTGAAGCGACGTGGTTAAAGGGATGGGGGGGAGGGTGAAAGTGGATGAGGTGAGGGGGTAAATCTAATTCCTGGGGCCTGCACTCCCATGTTCCTGACAATAACGCCACATGCCACATTGCCCTACCACACCACACCACACTATATAATACAGTACACTACACTTTTCATACCATACCGCACCGTTTCATTCCCCTGAACACACCACACTTGACTTCTCGCAGACACCACATTACACTTCCAGCACATATCACACATGTACACACTACACCTCCCACAGCACCTTATTCAGTGTACAGTATTTCAGGGAATGAAGGAGCATTGTGGTGTGGATGTGACAGAAAGTGTTAGGAGAAATACATTAGGGTGGTTTGGCCATGTAGAGAGGATGGAGTGAGAAACTAACGAGGAGAGTGTACGTGAGTGAGGGAGAGGGGGGAGAGGGAGACCAAGGTTGAGATAAAGGGACGGGGTGGAGGTTTATGAAAGAAGGTGGTGTGAGTTGGGGGGAGGGCAGCATAATGGCAGGAGACTGGCCAATATGGAGGCGATTTGGTTGTCCATATCACAATACATATCTCACAGACTTCACAGAGCACTTCTCACATACCCCACACAGCATTTCTCACATAAATCGCACTGCACTTTCGATACCATAACAAACTCCTATAGTCTACACTTTCCATATCACATTATCCTACATTTTCCACACATTACACTAAACTCCATACACCAGCAAACCTGGCTTACTATCGTTAAACTCAATACATGCCACAGTCACAAACCATCTATTCTCTCCAAATTTCCTATCAATAACAATATTTCATCTCTTCATACTTCCACTCCCCCTTCAGTACGTATTATCTCCCAACATTACTCACCATTCAGCATCCATATTTTACATTCTCCATTTCATCCTCACCAACCATATACATCACCATGCCACCTACAGCATCCATCTGTCACATGTCAATATCCACCCTATCATTCTAAACTTCCCTTCAACACACTACACCATATCACCTATACCCTCATTTTTTTTTTTTTACTCCCCACATCATCAGTTTCAACACACCACACCATACCACCTATACCCTCATTTTTTTTTTATTCTCCACATCATCAGTTTCAACACACCACACCATACCATCTGTATACCCTCAATGTTATATACCCTCGACACATCATCAGTTTTAACACACCACACCATACTGCCTATACCCTTCATGTTAAATATTCTCTCTACATCATATAATTCAACACACCACACCATACCAATTATACCCTCCATTACATGCTCTCTACATCAACCCATCATGCTATACACGGCTCACCATGTCATCTAAATCATCCTCTGTTTTTAGGGATGCATTCTGAATGGCACTGTAAATTTGTGGCACTTTTTCTTAGCTGTTTAAAGGTTTCATTACAGTACAAAGACAAAATATGTAAAATAAATTGCTGATGAGGTGCTACCTAGAATACGTATAGCTAAGTCTCTTCACATCTTACAACAATCGTGCTTATCATCTACGCATGTCACATTACTACTACTATTGCTACAGTACCATTATCATTAATTTTTGCTATTATTACAGTATTATTATTATTATTATTCATCCAGACCTTTCCCACCCTAAGGTGGGATGTAGTGCTCTGTGGCTCTCTTACTGTCATTATTATTATTCTCTCCGACATGGAGAGTATGTTTTCCCCCCTGTTGTTTGTTTGTCTGTTTGTTTGAAAGTTTGTTTGTTAGCAGGATTACTCAAAACTAGTGGTAGGTGGTGGCGACCATCATCCACTCACTTGATGTAGTGCTGCCTACTTCTTCCTTAGCCTTTATCATTCTTTTTCTGTGCCTGCCCTCCTTTCTTCCTATTTCTCCTATATTTCCTGTCACTTCTTACTGCTTTTCTTTCCTTTACAGGTGGCATTACATTGAGTGACAAGCCAAATGGTTTCCTGTAAGCCAAGAAACCATTTACAACGCTGGGTGGTAACCATATAACCAAACCATACGTGCTCCCTACGTGTCAACAAGTGGGTTGGTGGAGGGTTAGTGCCCCTCCCCGTAAAAAAAAATAACTCAAAGTCAAATGGCCACCCCTTACGGGATTATGGTGTCTGGCAATAGATAGATAGATAGAAGAGAGATCTGGACCAAATTTGGTGGGTAGATAGCCCATGTCCCAGTGAACAATCGATTAACTTTTGGGACCGATCCGGTTCGTATTGCAGATTCTGGATCCGGACGACACTTTCTGTGAAACCCTAATCAATGATGAGAAACCCTAACTCATTATGAGGAGTCGTTTGAAAATTACATTGTCCTTGTCGGACAGATGTGCTCCGCAGAGTGTCTGCCACATTAACTGCTAAAGTCATTACCAGCATTTGAACAAAAGAAACACTGCAACTGGTATCCAACATATTAAGGACTAAACAGGAATACAATGAAAACAAATAACACTCTGCAAAAATGAAAAGAATGAAATAACTCAGGGCATTAATGGCAAGCTACATTAAAATCAAGGCACCAAAGATAATAACAAGCAGAATAAACATGCCAAGCAAATACGAAGAAATAAAACAGATAAAGACACTTTCAATTCATTTACCTATCAGCAAATCAGGAACAGATAATGATCATGTAATAACAATAATACAATAGAGTCAGCATCCCACTGGCATCCAAACAGTGCACTTCCCCCAGCCATAGGCCTTTGAGTCCTCTCCTGCAGCATCTGTTACTAAGTCGGACCGCTCAACTATGCTGGGATTGTATGCACCAATATGACTGAAGTGCAGGAAGACTGAAGTTCCAACAGCAGGAAGACAAAACAGCCAGGAAATGACTAGGGCAGATAACCTGAAGAAAAAGAAAGACTGGATCCTTGAAGGAAGGAGGGAGAAAGTCTTGAACACCTAGAGGAAAAATGGAAGAAAGGATATAATATTAGTAGGAGGGAAAAAAAGAGGAGAAAGGCTGGCAGCTCCTAGTCAGGACTCTCACCAGCATCCTAACTTGGAAAGGCACCCAATGGACATTCCCTCTAGCATATGCCAGATCACTGAGGCACACGAGCCCCCCCCACCACGACAAGGTGGCTGCCACGGGGGGTGGGGGTTTGGGGGTCACACACCATACTGTTCTCACCATCCACACGCACCACCCAACTGCACCAGCTGTCTTTTACAGGTTCTTTACATCATCTACACATACCATCCCACCTACACCATCAAGGCTCCCTACATCATCCAGCCAACTTGCTAATCACATCTGTACACCACATCATGTCCACTAAACAACCTAACAGGCTTTTCTGCATTATCTCGTCTGACATCTACGCACCATACCATTGGGACATCAGCATGCTGCTTTCACTATCCACATTGTTGCCCTGTACAAAGCATGACATCTCTCTTATTTTAGTTTTCTACTTCACATAAGTGTATTCAGAATTGGGAATGTCTTTCACAGTGCAGGGATTAGAAGCCACTCACACCAAAACACCTAATCACCTGCTGTACCTTGCACTCATAACAAACTATCTTTCAATATTACTTCAGCAAAACACCTCTGGGAGTGCCTAGCTGTAGTAGCTGACTTTCTGAAGCCCACCAAGTTCACATCCAGATGGTGCCTGAGGCCACAACATTAACCCCGGCCTTCAGTACAATGACATCTTTTTACATATTCTTGCTATTCTCATATTATTAAATCTAGCTCTGAGGTGACCACCCATAGTTAAGTGGTTAGAAACAATCCATTAAACCTTTCAACAATACAGTGGTTTTTTTTATTTATATAAAACTTGCTGCCACCAGATGATTTTATTCAGGGTTGGCGTGACTTTCCACAGTGAAACACCGAAAAACGGTTACTATTAACCCCAACATTAAGACATCTTTTATACTGTACTTTATTTTTACTGTAAGTTCAGTTTATTCAGCTTCTGCACTTTCCTTTCTTCCTTCCTTCCTCTTCTTTCACTCTTTCTTTCTTCTTCCCTCTGCCTACAGGTGACTGTACACTTCCTCTTCTTACTTTCCTTCATTCTTTCCTCTTCCTTCTGCCTATGGGTGACTCTACACTGAGTGACAAGCCAGATGGTTTCCTGTTCAGCAAGAAACCATTTACTACGCTGGGTGGTGACCATATAACCAAATTATGGCACCTGGTGGTTTGGTGGGTACTTAAAGCGCTCCAGTCGGATTGAGCCTGTTTAGGTTTATATCCAAGGGATAGTTGGGGTTTATTGCTCTCGTAATGTCACTCAGGGACGAGCGAGGCTGGTCACTCATCTTAAATGTCAGAACCAACTTGCCTAGCCCCGGGCTCCTACGCTTCTCATGGGGCAACATAGGATTGGATGATGAATGATGGATAACGGAAGATCTCCCATGGTAAACGAGCTTCTACTACTGAACCTATAATGCATGGAAGATTAAAAGCGTTAGACGAGTTTCAGGTCAAAAAAAAATTTAAGCAAGATACTTGTATAAGCAAAAAATACGCAGAAAATTACTATGTCAACCATTTTTTCCCTCCAGATTGTGCAGATACATGAAAAAATAATAGAAAAAAAAATGAAAAATCACGTGAGTCTGAAACGGCCTCTGATTGGTCTTGACGTCACTACTCACACTGAGGCAGCATGGTCGACTTTGTTTACATATGGTCTGCACACACTGTTCTTATTTCTGACCTCCAAGAATGCCCAATGACAAGAGGAATAATTGCTAGTTCTTCGTACCAATGTGTAAGTGCACAGACAAAAGCACACCAGGGAAATTATTCTTGTGTACCAGCCAATGAGAATAAACGAAAGCAGGGGTGGATGGCAGCTGGTCAGAAGTTCCCAATGATGGAATGCAGTCTTTACTGTTGTGAAAATATAATTTTCTTCACCATATAGGTTCATACACGCCTAATTATCTGAAATTCGGTCAAAAATCTGCTTATAATAACCGTTAATATAAAATTACGATTCAGAGCGAAAACATCCTAAGGTTAGCGAGCATTTCTACTTTATATCGCCAGCACGCCTTGACAGACTTCTGCTTTGCACAAATACCGATTTACAGCGCAAATAAATGTATTTGCATGTTAAATTAATATCTGTACAAAGTAGAAGTCTGCCAAGGCAAGTTGTTGAGTTAAAGGAAACACTTCTGCTAACGTTAGCACTGTTCTCCTCTGAATCCGGAACAGTTGAATTAAACACAAAAATTTGAGCGGATTTTAGATAATTAGGTGTGTATAAACCAATATAGAGATAAAATCTATAACACTTACTACTTAAAATTGCTGATTCGGTGTTGTTTTGGTAAATTACCGCCGATTTGGTATTTCGTCGCACCCTCCTGAAGATACTGTACTATGAAGTTCAGAGTCATTCACTGAAAATGTTCTTTTAGAAAACTAATAATGAAGGGGTCAAAGATTAAACATTCATGAGCATAATACCAATATAAACTCTACAACTGATTCTGTACGCCGTACATTAAACACTTTTCACCTCACGAGGTACGAGCACAGCTCGGGAATGGTATAGCTGTGAGCTACTTCTAGTCGATTTCACTGCAATTTACGTACCTAACAGGTGCCATCCATTAACACAATGAAATGTATTCCTTCACAACATACCTGAAGGGGGTAGTCTGGATATACGGTGGCCTTGTCGGTAAACATCATGACATCTATTATCTCTATTACTGGTAAAATCTTGTGTGATGGATTGGAGCGTCGTTTGCAGTATGAATACTGGCGTCATTGCCAATATGGCGGTTGCAGTCCTCCAGCCGCAAAGAATCAGTAATTATCACGTCTTGATCAGTACAACTGATAAATTAAAAGATACATATACCGTAAGCTTCTAAGTACATGTTAGAGTGCACTAGCCTTGTTTACCCAGAACCGGAAACACGCCTAAAAAATTACCATTTCAAGTTATGTATGAGAGATGAATATAACTGAAAAATCCATGCATTATTCGCTATCACTTTTTTTTTTTTGACGATTTAACCTGGTAACAACAATTTTTATGATGCTATCCAATTACTGGTATGTGAAGATACACTTAAAGTGGTGAATAAATTTCAGTACAAATTAAGCGAGTGGCTAAGATGAGAAAGGTTACCAGTACAGTATTATGAATGCCTTGATATGAGGCTGGAGGATTGCACAAAGTTGTGCTAGTGGCCAGGAGTCTGAGTAAGAAAGCTGTAGGGCTGCATAAAGGTGTATTAACGTCCACATCATATTCAATATATACTGTAGTCAGGGGTGGACTCAGGATTTTGTGGGGGGTGTTGCCCAAATTTTTGTTGGCATTATTCAAGTTCCGTTTAGTCTCAGTACCCTAAAATTTTGTTTAGGGAACGTGTGGATCTCCTTGGTTTTACCAGGGCATTTTCACATGGTTACTGAGTAATGTAGTGAGCCTCCCTGTTTTTTATTGTTTTTTAATTTGCCCTTGGATATTGCAAAAACGGATTAAGTAAAGCTTGAACGAAAATTCAGACACCTGCAGTTTGTTCAGTGCAGTACTATTCATACTTCATAATGAAAACAAGAAATGTATAGTTACATAATGTTTATCATCAGGATGCAGACATACAATTCTCAACAGGCCGTAACAAAACAGATTAACAAGGCTGTTGCACCAGTCGAATAGGTGGATGGAATGCTGATGACAGGGAGAGCTGGAGCTCCCGTTTCATTACCCCCTCGGAACTAGTTCCCGAACATTCCCCTTTGCTGAACTTTTTCAGTGCTTCAGTTACACGGAGAGTAGGCCAGCATCCTCTCCAATACAAGTTTCTCTGTCTACACCATACTACATGCACAGTACACACTACACTACCTTTTCAAAAAATTTTAAAAATGGCTCATCTAACCGTGCCTCGGAGTCCCCGGGGGGGGGGGACAATAAATGCCCCCACCATCTGCCCCTCTCCCGGTGACGACTCAGAGATGCCTGGAGCCACTGTCTGACTCACTTCATTTCTGCAGCATTCGCAGCCTTTGTTCTAACTTCGTTGCTGTGGAACACCACCGTTCCTCCTCTAAACATCACCTTCTCTTCTTAAGAGAGACTCAGCTGTCTGAAGCAGCTGACAGCAAACCCTTTTCTGTATCCTCCTACTTTCTCTATACTCATTTCAAAGCCAAAGGTGGCTGTTGTGCATATGTATGCAACGACCTATCTTGCTTTCGTGTTCCTGAACTTGATTCGTCTGAATTCTCTACCCTCTGGCTTCGGCTCTCCTGTCATTCTCTGACTAAATATATCTGCGCTGTTTACTTATCGCCTAATTCTACTGACTATCAAAAATTCTTCGACTATCTTACTTCTACGATGGAACACATTCTATCCATTTCTCCTTTCTCTGAAATCTCCGTTCTAGGAGATCTCAATGTTCACCACCACCTTTGGCTCTCCTCTCCTTTCACTGATCCACCTGGTGAACAAGCCTACACCTTTTCTATCCTTAATGACCCAGAGCATCTTGTACAGCACCCTACCCGTATCCCTGACCGCCTTGGAGAGAGCTCCAACATACTTGACCTCTTCCTTACAACTAATCCTTCTGCTTACACTGTTAATCTTTTTTCTCCGTTGGGCTCCTCCGATCATAACCTTATTACCTTACCCTGTCCTATCGCTCCAGTGCGGCCTGTGGACCCTCCAAAGAAACGTCATCTGTGGCACTTTGGAGCTGCAGTTTGGGAGGCCCTCAGGCAGTACTTCTTTGATTTGCCCTTGATGATTATTGTTTCCATGGCCGGGAGCCATCTGCGTGTGCCTTACGCTTTACGGAGGTTATTCTCTTGGCCATGGAGGCATACATTCCTTTCTCACATTCTTTGTCTAATGCACGAAAGCCTTGGTTTAATCACGCTTGTTCTAATGCTGTCCGCAACAAGGAGAGGGCCTATAAAAGGTACTGTAGCCAACCCAACCCTGAATCACATCTTTCTTATGTTTCTGCCCGGAATCGTGCTGTCTGTTTTTCACTCTGCTAAGAATAATTTCATCCGCACTAAATGTTCTCAACTCTCCAGCTCGAATTCTTCCCGCTCCTTCCGGCACCTTGCCAAAAACCTTTCTAACAACTTTACCTCATCATCCTTCCCTTCTCTTTTCTACTCTGATGGCTCTGTAGCTATTTCTTCTTCTGATAAGGCAAATCTCTTTACTCAGACTTTCTCCTCCAATTCCACCTTAGACGATTCCGGTGCTGTTCCTCCATCACCTCCCCCCTCGGATTTCCTCATGGCTGACATCAAAATCTCTTCAGCTGATGTATTTTCAGCCATCACTGGCCTCAAAACTAACAAGGCATATGGGCCTGATGGAGTCCCTCCTGTTGTCCTCGAGAACTGTGCTTCTGTGCTTACACCCTGCCTAGGTAAACTCTTTCGCCTCTGTCTGTCAACTTGTACCTTTCTTTCTTGCTGGAAGTTTGCTCTCATTCAGCCAGTCAGTCCCAAAGAAGGGTGACCATTCCCAACCATCTAACTATCGTCCAATTGCTTTAACATCCTGTGTTTCAAAAGTAGTCGAGTCTATTCTTAGAAAAATTTTAAAGCATCCTTCCTATCACAACCTTCTTTCTGATTGTCAGTATGGGTTCCGTCAGGGACGCTCCACTGGCGATCTTCTCACCTACCTTTCAGGCTCCTGTTCATCCTCCTTTCGGGACTTTGGCAAAAGCTTTGCCATTACACTTGACATCTCAAAGGTTTTCGACCGAGTCTGGCATAAATCTTTAAATTCCAAACTGCCCTCTTACGGTTTTTATCCTTCTATCTGTGCCTTCATCTCTAGCAACCTTTCTGGTCGTTCTATAGCCACTGTTGTAGACGGCCATCGTTCTCCCCATAGATCTATCAACAGTGGTGTTCCTCAGGGCTATGTGTTATCACCATCTCTCTTCCTTTTATTAATCAACAACCTTCTAAGCTGTTCATCTAACCCTATCCACTCGTACGCTGATGATTCCACCCTTCACCTTTCCATTCGGTTCCCCCAATGTCCATCTTAACAGCTACTTCAACAAGCAAGGGATGAGGCTATGGCACACCTAATGTCTGACTTGGCTCGTATCTCTGACTGGGGTAAAAATAATCTTGTTTTTAATGCATCAAAGACTCAGTTCTTACACCTATCAACCCGACAAAATCTTCCACAGGTGTACCCACTAATGTTTAATAATGTCCAGCTCGGTCCTGCATCATCCTTGAACATGCTTGGGGTTTCATTCACTCGGGATTTATCTTGGAAAGAACATATTACATTTCTTGTGAAATCTGCTTCCAAAAGATTAAGTGTGCTAAGCCAACTCCAAACCTTCTTTACCCCTGCACAGTTGTTGACTTTATACAGGTTTTTTATTAGCCCCTGTTTGGAGTACAACTCTCATGTGTGGGGAGGCTCTCCACATACAGCTCTTCTCAATAGGGTGGAGTCAAAGGCTTTTCGTCTCATTAACTCTCCTCCTCTTACTGGCTTCCTTCGACCTCTGTCTCTTCGCCGCACTGTTGCATCTTTATATCTTTTCTATCGCTACTTCAATGGCCACTGTTTCTCTGAACTGTCTGCTTGCATCCCTCCACCTCTACGACGGGTGAGTAGTACCCGTCTAGCAGCGAACTCTCATCCCTTTTCTGTCCAGCTCTCTAATGCAAGAGTTAACCGTTACTCCCAGTCCTTCATTTATGCAACTGGTCAGCCCTGGAACTGTCTTCCTCTGTCTGTATTTCCTACTTCCTACGATCTCCAGTCTTTCAAATGCAATGTGTTCAGGCATCTCGAAATGAACGAATCTTGAATTGGCTCTCTTTTGTATTGCCTTTGTTTTTTTCTTGGAGGGAACGGTTTTGTGGGCCCATGACCTTTGGTTCCTTCCTCCTTGCATAAAAAAAAAAAAAAACTGTCAAGTTGTGGCAAGTAATTGAGCTCCACGTTAGCCTACATACTGAACGAAATGACATACAATTGGGATCAATCACATTCAATTATTTTGTGATCATTCATCAGCATGGTTGAAGAGATTTTCCACAAATCGCATTTGTTAGCTGTGTTTCCTTGCAAACACACCAATGACTTTCAGCATATTGTTGGGTACACCATAGTGGATATTCATTAAAGCAAGTCCATTTAGGCGTTCATTTGTCATCGTGCTCCTAAGCCAGGGCTTCAGCCAATGCATGGCACTAAAACTTCACTCATTCTCACAGATGGTCACGGGAATAGTACATACAAGGCATAAGATAATCCTGATGTTTGGAAAAAAATCCACATCAGCAAATGGCAAAGCATCTCGTGGACTGCTAGGTACCTTTCTTCTCCCATGCTTTCCATTTCCTCACCCACATCCAAAGCTCAACTTCTTGTGACTGCTTCTCTGGAAGATCATGGCTGTATGATGTTACCAGCTGCTGAGTTAACTCCTTCACTCCAATATCAGATTTCAGAAGAATTGCAGGTACAACCTGCATTCCTTGCATGGCATTTTTCTGGACTGAAGAAAACTTCTCATTCAACTGTTGGTCTAAGTGATCAAGTAGTGGGATGGTAACATTACGTTTGTAGTAGTCTGTTACAGATTCAGCAGGAGCATTATTTTGGAGTGTCTGTCTACCACACCTCCTGGCCGTGGGGACTTTGACGTCCAATTCGAGTGTTCCAGCAATGTCTTTCACTTGTTCAAAGCATCCATCTTGGAAAGAATCAAATCTTCTCCTCACTGAACTAACCAAATGTTTGACATCATCGGCATTTTCAAAAGTACAAATGATGTCAGTGACTCTGGCTTGTAGTTTCTTACACAGTCCTTTTGTAGCCGACAACACTTTACTGGTTACAATCAGTGAGAACACAAATTCAAACTGTGTAATGGACAGGCACAAGCTCTGAGCGGCACTTGACAGTTTCCCTGTTCCACTCATTGTGTGAGGTCATCTTATCCTCCAAGCATGCAATGATTGTAGGTAGCAAATCCAGAAAAACTTCCTTAGCATCATTATGTTCGATCCAATGTGTTCTTCAAACATCAAGTAGCTTGGTTTGGTTGGTTTGGCAGTCATCAGACCTCTTTATGAAACCCTGCAGATGATTCTGGCTTTTGGAGAGTTATTAACAAATCTGCTGTCTTCACTGATGACAGTAATCAAATTGGACACTGGTATGACTTTGCAAGCCTTCATTATGCATAAGTTCAACTGATGGGAGCTGCAGTGAACGTAAATCGCCTTTGGCTCTACTTCCAGAACTTGGGTAGCTGCACCATGTACTTTTCCTGCCATGTTGCCTGCTCCATCATAAGACTGCCCACGGAGATTCGCCATATCGAGTCCTAGTTTGTCAATTATAGTGTGTATACATTATTTTGTCAGCAATGGCACATCCAGTTGTCCCAGTGCACTCAACAAACTCCATGAACACTTCTTGGATGTTGTCGAGGGACTCCACATATCTCACAACCAAGTTGACCTGTTCATAGTTGGATATATCTGCTGCCTCATCTGCACAAATCGAGAAAAAGCGTGCATTTTTTATGTCAGTGATGAAAGTATTGACAGAGTTAGGGAAATTTCTGAGGAATTAGTTGGAGAAGAACAAGGAGGTTTTAGGAAGGGAAGAGGTTGTGTAGACCAGATATTCATTCTTAGATCCTTAGTGGAAAAGTTTCTAGAGAAGGGCAAGAAGTTGTATGCAGCCTTCATGGATCTGGAGAAAGCATATGACAGGGTGGATAGACAAGGTTTGTGGAAGGTATTAAGAATATATGGAGTGGATGGGAAGTTGTTGAAGGCAGTAAAGAGTATGTATGAGGGTGCTAAGGCTGCAGTGCGTGTGGATGGCAAACTGAGTGAATCTTTCCATTTGAAGGTTGGATTGAAACAAGGATGTGTCATGTCTCCATGGTTGTTCAATCTGTATATGGATGGGGTTATAAAAGAGAGATAAGGTCGGGCAGTGGATGTTGG
>JAGKTI010014015.1:0-22238 GCA_018397915.1 Birgus latro
ACACACACACACACACACACATCCTTGGTGGTAATGAAGAGCAGATAAGGCCCTGACTCCCATGACATGCCTGCCCCTTAAAGTTGAGAGAGAGAGAGAGAGCATGTTTGTTCCCCTTGTCTCATTTCTCCCTCCACTTTTTTTTTTCGTGTTTGTCTTCCCTGTTTACCTTACTCTGCTGCATCGTTTATTTATTCCTCCTCCTCCTCCTCCTCCTCCTCCTCCTCCTTTTGCCCTTTTCTCCTTCTGCCCTTGGTCCTTCTGCCCTTCTCTCCATTTGGTCTTCACTCCTGTTCTCTGCCCCTTTTGCTATGTTCCTGCCCTTTGCTCCTTGTGCCTTTTGCCTCTTCTGCCATTTGCTCCTTCTGCCCTTTGCTCCTCCTCCCATCTTCATACATTCATGCATATCCTCTCTCTCCCTCCTTCTGCTGTTGAACTCTTATTTTTGCCTCCCTCTCCTCCCTCCCAATTATCCTCCTGTCACTTCCACTCCCTTCACTTCGCGTCCCTTCCCTTCCCACACCACACGCACAGAGTTACGTGGGAAGGGAAAAAGATGTGTTGGGGGAGGGAAAAAAGGAAAATGATAAAGAATGAAGATGGGAGAAGGGAAAGGAAGGTAGTGGGCGGAGGAAAAATGGAAGAGAGGGATGGGAAGGAGAGACGGGATGGGTGAAAGGATGGAAGGAAAGAAGGGTGGAAGGAAAGAAGGCATGTGGAGTAAGATGATATATAGGTGGGAGGGAAAGGATGAAGAGTTGACAGTGGGAAGGAAAGTGGTAGAAAGAATTAGGAGAGAAGGACGTAAGAGACGAGAAGAGGACAAATAGAGGAGGTGAGCAGTGGACGAGAAAGTACAAAAGGAAGGAACGAATGTAGAAAGAGAAAGAGAGAAGTGAGAGAAGGAGTAATGAAGAGAGCAGAAAATAAAGGATGAAAGGTGAGAGAAAGACAAACAGGAGGAGAAGGGGAGAGGTAAGGGAGAGGCGCAGAGGAAGGGGAGAGTAGATAAGGAAGATGAAAAAAGTACAGAAGGGAGGGAAAGTGAAGGAGAAGACGAAGGGAGGCTGGAGAAAGAGCGATGGATGATGGAGAAAGGGAAAGGAAGAGCTGAAGGGGAAAGTAGGAGTGAGAGGAGAGTAAAAGAGGAGAAAGTAGATAAAGAAAGTGGAGAAAGTTATACCGGAGAGGAGAGGGGGGTGAAGGAAGATAGGGAAAGAAAAGAGGAAGGAAGACTGGAGAAAGAGTGATGATGGAGACTGGGAAAGGAAGAGCAGAAGAGGTAAGTAGGTGTGAAAGAATAGAGTAGTAGGAAAGAGTGAAGATAAGGAGGAAGATGAGAGGAAGGACCAGAGGAGAGAGGGAAATAATGAGGTAGGAGAAAGAGGAATCGAAAAGGAAAGGGGTGAAAGAGAAGACAAGACAGGGAAGAAAGGAGGAATAGAATATAAGAGATGAAAGAAAGTAAGAGGAGGAAGAGGAAAAGGGAGAGATCCTCGTAGGAAATAAGGGAGGGAGGGAGAAGAGGAAGACAGGAAAGAAGGGAAGGGATGAGGAAAAGAAGGGAAGGATGGAGAAGAGGGAAGGAAAGGGAAGAAGGAAGAAAAGAGAGGAGAGAAAAGGAAGAACGAAGGAAGGAAAAGAGAAAGAGTTAAGATGATGATGGAAAGAGGTTGATGAATATTGAATGAGGAAGAAGGAAAACACACTTAATGAGAAAGAGCGAACGGAGGAAGGAGAGAAAAAAGATTGAAATTACAGGGTGGAAGAAATGGAAAAAGAGAAGGAGGAAGAGGAGAGAAAATAGTGGGCGTTTAGGAGAGAGTAAAAGAGAGAGAGAGAGGGAGGGAGGGAGGGGGAGATGAGAAATTGAGGGATAAGGAAGAGGGAAAGGTTGGACAAAGTAATCTGATTGTGTGCAAGAGCTTTGGTGTCAGGCTGGATAGACAGAGAGGGAGAGAGGGGGGGGGAGGAAGGGAAGAGAGAAAATGAAGGGAGAGAGAGAGAGAGAGAATGGCAGAGGGGGGGAGGGGGTGGAGAGAAATTGTGCCAGAGAATAACAGAACAAAAAGGGGAAGGCAGATGACGTTAAAGAGAGAGAGGGAGATTAAATGAGAGGAGTAAAGCAGGGACACAGGATAAATTAGGAGAGAGAGAGAGGGGGAGGGAGGGAGGCATAATGAAGGGAGAAAGTATGAATGAAATGGGAGAAGGAGGAGATGCAAAGAGAATGAAAGGGGGGTAGTAAAAATCAAAGAAGAAGGGGGAGAAAAACGAAGACAGGGAGAGAGGAAATTTAAGAAAGAGGGAAAGAAGATGGGGAGAAGGAAGGGAAGAAGAGATGGAGAGGGTTGAATTAAAAGACGGAGAAAAGAAAGAAGAATGTTTATAAAAAGAGGGAGAGGAAAAGAATGGAGGGACAGAAAGGAGAGAAACTTATTAGGAGAGGGGGACAGGAAGAAAAAATACTTAGAGGGAAAGAAAATGGAAGAGGAATCACGTTGCGTGGGCGGGAAAGGAAAGAGGGACAGAGGAAGAGAGAGGAAAATGGGAGAAAATGAGAGAAAGGAAGACGGGAAAGAGGGAGGGAAAGGAAGAAGGAGAAAGAGATAGGAAGAAGAGGGGAGAGAGGGAGAGAATGCGGTATCGAGCGGTTGTTTCCACCCCAAGATTCCGACAAAAGATGCCACAGAGTGCTTTCTGTGGCGCCATTACGCACGTCAAAACAGGAAAAATGACAAGTCTTTATCATCATATTAACTTTATCGTAGGCAGTCATATCAATACAGAAAACAAAGGAAAATAGTTATGAAAATTGTTCCCCAAAGTCAAGTAATGAAATGTGGCGATGGTTGCCCGTAGATTCAGGCCTAAGTAACGATATTGTGAGGGTGGCGAGGACAGTGGGAAGGGAGGGGAGGGGAGGAGGGAAGGTCAAGGGGAGTGGAGGGGAGGGAAGGGGGTGGAGGAAGGTCAGGGAGGGGGGGGGGGATACTGGGAGAGAAGGAAGGACAGTATGCAGGAAAGGTGCGAAGGGTGAGGAGAAATGACGGTGTGGAGAGGAGTGGTAGGGGAAGAAGCAAGACATTGAGGAAGAGGGAAGGGCGATGGAAGGTGAGCGAAACTCGTATTCTTGTTGGATTAGAAGTCTTCGTAGCACCTTTTCGATAGCCTACACGAGAAAATTAAGGTGTAATAGACTGATCAGATCTTAAATTTGGCTCTTTGTTATCTTGTTTTAGTTTCTTCTTGGAGGAGACTTTCTTGGGGGCTCCCAGCATTTGATTCCTTCCTCCTTGCATTAAAAAAAAAAAAAATCAAAGGCTGAAGAAGAGGGGTTACGAAATCACCTAAGTCAAGGGGGATATTAATCTGGATGGTTGTTGCTTGTAACGTGAAGGATGCGTATGTTACAACATTTGTCCGCTCCCTATCAGTATTACAAAAAACATTTAAAAAGGTGTAAATTATGTATCAAGCATACTATACCTTCACATATATTGTCTGGCTATCGGTACAGCAAACCTTTAGGAGCCTGTTCGTACACATATCGCACGTTTTGCTGGTATATTTAGTGGGTAAAGGGTGTGTAGATCAGATATTTGTTCCGAGATGTTTAGTGGAGAAGTATCTGGAGAAGGAAAAGAAAGTGTATGCTGCCTTCATGGACTTGGAGAAAGCTTATGACAGAATAGATAGGCAAGGTATGTGGAAGGTATTAAGAATATATGGAGTGGAGGGAAAATAGTTGAATGCTATGAAGAATATGTACGAAGGAGCTAGGGCTACTGTACGAGTGGATGGTGAGCTGAGTGAGTTCTTCGATCTGATTGTAGGACTGAAACAGGGTTGTGTGATGTCTTTATGGCTGTTTAATATATACATGGATGGGGTTGTAAAGGAGGTGCAAGGAAGGGCAGTGGATGTGGGGGTGGCTGTAATGAATGAGGGTGAGATGTGGAAGATTCCGGTGTTGTTTGCTGATGATACAGTATTGTTGAGTGAAGATGAATGGAAGTTGCAAGGTTTGGTGAATGAATTTGGGACTGTGTGTAAGAAGAGGAATCTGAAAGTCAATGTAAACAGGAGTAAAGTTATGGTGTTTGAGAGGACTGAAGTCACGGAATGCACAGTGAGGTTGGATGGTGAGGATATGGAGAATGTGAGTGCATTCAAGAACTTAGGCAGTGTGATGAGTAAGGATGGGAGTTTTGGGGATGAAATACTTGAAAGGGTACAGCAGGGAAGGAAGGTTGTTGGTTCACTGAAAGCGGTGATGAGAAATAGGGAGGTGAGTATGGAAGTCAAGAAGTCACTGCATGACAGAATCGTGATCCTTACCCTGACGTATGGAAGCGAGGCATGGATCTTGCTAGAGGGGAACAAGAGTGAGAGCAGTGGAAATGAGTTACTTGAGAGGAGCATGTGGAGTGACATGGAGGGACAGGTTGACGAATGAAGAAACGAAGGAATGTTGTGGGGTGGATGTGGATGTGGTTGAGAAAAAGGAGAAATACACTGAGATGGTTTGTACATGTAGAGAGAATGGAGAATGAAAGACTGACTAAGAAGGTGTATGTAGGTGGGGTGGAGGGAGGGAGAGGGAGAGGAAGACTGAGGATGAGGCGGAGGGATGGAGTTGAGAGGTATATGAGGGAGGGGGGAGTGAGCTGGGGGGAGGGTGGGCAAATGGTGGGTGACAGAGCGACTTGGAGGCGTTTGGAGGATTAGGGCGTCGGGCTATAGATAGATAGATAGTATCGAATAGGAGCAGCACCTTCGACCCAGAGCCTGGCAGGAACAGATATCTTCAGGTATTAACCCCGTACCATCCCAGGCATTTTTGCATTTTTATACCCACCCAATCCCGGACCAAGGAATGGAAAAAACTTTCATTGCATAAAACAATCCAAAAGGACATATAAATCAAGGAAAAGCAAAAAGAAAATACTCCTTATAGGAGAAATAAGAGCAGGATGGCTGCCCATCGTGTTTATAGCCCCTAAGTCTTGAGCAACGTTTTCCCACCCAGCTGGGCGGGATGAGAGAGAACGAGGGAGGAGAATGGGGGATTCCCCGCTCTCCATTGGCTCATATTCCTCCCCAGAAGTCATCCAGGTCTTCCTCTTCTGAAGAGTCACTAAATGAAGCGACAGAAGGGTCCATGCGAATATTTCAACAGCCTCCTCCTGCCCTGTGAGGTGGGAAAATGGCGTCATTTTCGCAACATTCTAACGTCAGGACAGACAGTGGCACACCGATGTTATCCACCCATGCAGAACCAAACCTGTTGCTACAAATGCTTGTGCACAGTGTTGCCAGTACATTTAGCTACTCCTTAGCAAAAAATTAGCTTCATTGAAGCAGTTTGAGACGCGCTACAGCGCTCGAAATTAGCTGTCGGCACCATCACGTCAGTGCGATTAACTGAGATGCACTGTCGGCACCACGCTGGCGGCGGGAGTGTACGGGTTAAAATGAACGTGATGCCGTGGGACTTGTGCGCACAACATGGTAACCTATTTCTGGCAACACTACAACACTTGATGTTTGTTATAATTTTTGTATTGAGTGTATACTGCATCACTCAAAAGTTATTATAGAAAAAAATAGCTTCGTATTTACTATTTAACTCCTGAATTATTTCTGCCGGGATGCATCGAGCAGTCAGTAATATTTTTTGGCATGTCATGGGTGATAGGGCGCAAATTTATTACTACACGATTTATTATTATAGATCAGTTTTTCTGAACATTACTCATTTCATCAAGCAGATAAATAATTGCATCTAGTGTGCCTGAGTGAGTTAACAGCAGGTACACGTGAAGAATTTTATGTGAAAATACAGTTTCTCTTGGTATTGGAAAGTTTTAATTATTAACTGGAACTGTAGCTTATTTCAAATAAACTCAGTCTTCATTGAATTCAGCAGACCTTGCCAATACAATAGATATCTACAGAGCAAAAAATATTTAATTTCCAAGTCCATCCTCCTGGTTGTCTTATAAAACGAAGAGGTGGTCCATCCTAGGTGGGAAGTGAATTCGAAGATTGGCACAGTTTTACATACGTCTTCAAATGCTAGATGTAAAGGACAGAGATTGTTTACTTCCTTCTTGTACTTTGTGTTGTATCTGGAGGAAACTTTGAACTGAATTGCCTGTTGCTGTGTCCATATTAGTCTCCCTACAATGCCCATATTCTTCAATGTATAGCCTCCCCCTACTTGTAAAGTATCGGTCACTTTCCTCATCGATTTAGTGTGACTCAAAAGACCATTTTTATCATACATATCCTTTAATTTATGAATAGTTCGGGCACAGACTGTTTCATTTGGTAGTGCAATCCTCTGATCAATTGCCATATTTGGGAAACTGAATTTCCTTACGTCTTTGTCGCATGATTTATTGGATTCCTGCCTTAATATGCTTCTTCTGTCCTTAGTGGTGGAGACGTCCCGATCCAACATGGTACTGGAACCCTCGCCCAAGCCACAACGCAAGCTTATCCAAGCCCCCAGGTTCAACATATCAGCTGAGGTCTGTGTGTGTGTGTTCGTTTAGGCCTTTTTTCTCAACATCCATATTCATTCTATTATTTAGTATGGTTATTCTTTAATAGATCACAATCAGGCTGCATATCATCAAAAAAACGGCGGAATTAAAGAGACCTAAAAACATAGGCATAACTTGCATGAATAATGAAATTAATAATACTCACTTGAACTGAGGAAATTTTAATGTGGACTTACCAGAAAGGAATTTGTTCGCATGAAAGGAAGGGGAACAAGAGGTCCTGTTCCTGATCTTCACTTGTGTATCACAGGAGTTGTGAGGTTGTTTGCACCGCAGTTGATGGGCATTGGGGTCACTAGATCCCAGTGTCAGTTCAAGGAGAGGAGCTTTTTGTCCTTTGCACCCACCCATTTTAGTTGTCCTTTATAACATGTAGGGTATACATGGGTAGTATTTTTCTTCCATCCTCATGAATTTTAATTTAAGAAATACTTCTTACAGTCCTAGTCATAAAGTAATAGGCAAAGGTGGGCACTTGGTCCTCATAAAGGACCAGTGACCCCTGTCCCAGTCCTTGCCTCAAAATGGACCGATGGTCTCGGTCATGAGCCTTTCTAGTTTCTGAAGAAAGGACCTAGAACCAACTCGGTCCTCGGTCCTTTTATATAAATGAAAATTTTTATTAAGGTGAACAATTAAATTAGACAAGAAATCTTTACATGTATTACCTTAAATTATAATTGATCTATCTGTCTATCTATCTATCTATCTTTAGCCAGATGCCCCAATGCCATAAGAGGTCTATCTATCTATTGCCAGATGCCTTAATGGCATACGGGGTGGCCACAAACAAATTGCCTCCATGTCGCCTTGTCCCCCGCCATATATATATATATATATTTATATATATATATATATATATAAAATTTTAAGGACTGAGGAATGTTGGACCATCTAGAATTGCTTAGATATGGCTTGTTGGTCCTCATTTCGGTCCTCACTGAGAAAAGGACCGACTTTCATGGTCATGATCCTAAAAAGGACTGAGTTCCTGGAATTTGGTCCTTCTGGAACTTGATCCTACCCACCAATGGGAATACTGTAGATGTGGACATTATACATCTTTTGTTGATAGGACAACAAATATACTGTATACAGGTACTCTGAGTACTTAGTTTGTTACTAATTGGTAGCCTACTGAGCACAGAGAAAGAGTGAGAGAATGAGGTGCAAAAAAGGTTGAGGTGTGGGTGAATTTTGAGGAACAGGTGAGAATAAATTAACACCCAGCATATCAAGGTGGATAAAGTCAGGAGGGAAATTGATACAGTTTTCTGATTAATTCATTAGCCCATAGTTGAAGTCACAGATGTATCCAATAGTCCCCTGCATGAGTCTGCATCCACATCCTGAGAATTTTTGAGGATGTACCAGTTTCACAGTAAGACGCAAGTGCTTGGGGATGAATGGAATTCAAAGAGTTAGGCCCTGTGAATTCTCTGCACAAGCTACCGTCATTATGTTTGCAGTTTTGGTGTATGCACTTTTTCAGGGTTTAAAACCTTGCATAAGCAGAGATCAGAGTTTAATGTCTACAGTCCTGATAATTAAGTTGTTGTTTTTCAAAAACCTTTTTAATTATGTCATTGATCACTTTACAAACCTAAGATCAAGAATCATAAAATTGCTGAGTGTTCAGTAATACACATGTACTATTGTAGTTTCTTGTAATGTAATTAGCAAATTATTAAAGTTTTAAGAGCAGATAACTGTAGCTCAACCCTGTGAATCTGATAACATCTTAAGTTTATTCTTGCTACATACAGACAATATTGTTCAGCTTGGGAGAGACTTTTCAAATAGGAGAGATTTTATATAATCATTAATTCCATCCCTTCTTGGGTGACCTCTTAAGCTGAATAAAATAGTCTGGTAGCAGCAAGAGTATAGTAAGAATGTCATTGGACTGAAGAGATTAAAATAATAATTGAGTTTTTATATAATCCATTGTCACATGAATACTGTATTATAGTAAGCTCTGTTGTGTTCCCCTACAGGATGATGATGATGATGATGATCTGAGTGACATTCCTCCCTCATCCCCACGATTGGGCTATTCTTCAGTGGTGGGTGGGCCCCCACGCTCCCCCTCTCCGCAACAATCACCACCAACGTCACCCTGGTCACGCATGGGTTAGTAATATGTCTTAACCTATTGAGTTTGATGACATCATTTTCATATTTTTGCTACCAACAGATAGTTTTATTTAGCTTGGGACATACTTTTGAACTAGGGGCATTAGGTACAGCATCCAGTAACATCTTCATGAGAGGTCTTTCATAAAAGTGAGAAAAAATGTTTGAAATTAGCAGAAGTAAATTGAAATTCTACATCACCATATAATATATATATAAATATATAAATATATATATATATATATATATATATATATATGTTGTGTAAATACAGTAAAATCGCCATAAGTCAGAAACTTTGGAGTCGGGATTATGCTTAAGTCGGCAACACATATGATATTCGTTGTTGAAAATAATTACAATTTTTGGAAAAAATTGTTGTAAAAATCCCAGAAAAACCTCCCCAGATATTAAAATATCATTTAATGGAAGCCTAATTTCAGCTTGACACACTAGGTTCATCAAGTTTTATCCTGTGAGGGCCCAGTGAATCAACTTGCAGCCTTCTAAGCAGTGTGTGGCACAAATTTTCTGCAGTGACTCTGAGAGTGATTAATTTTGCATACAATAGTTCCTTACAGTAGTAATTGAAGCCTGTATTTAAAGGGTAATAGTGTTCTTAAGGCCTGTATATAAAGTTTAAAGTAGTGGAATTGTGATTATGGTTAGAAAACACTGCACAGAAATGAAAATGTTGCACAGATGCGATCATGTGCCCACCTAACACCTCTATTCCTACCAAAAAGCCCTCCTTATGCTTGGATTACACCCTCTGCATTCATGGTAAGTGATTTCTTTCTCATTAGTCAGGTGGCCTCGCACTTAAACATATCAGAGTTTCAGTGACATCAGAATGGCCTCAGCCCCTATTATTCTGACTTAAGGAGGTTTTACTTATATATACTATATATATATATATATAGGTAGATAGATAGTTATTTATTTGTTTGATAAATCCTTATCAGCACTGCAGTTTTTTGTATCATTTCTAATCTGACTTGGAATGACACTGCACCATCAAATAGTCATGTATAGTTATGATATAATCAGTGTAACACACTGTATACATCATCTACCTTGTTTGCATTGCCTGTTTTATATTGCAGCATATGACTTGGCCAACTATGGCAGCACATGTGGTACTCCAGAGCGTCGGCATTCCATCACCTTGTGTGAGACTCCTTCCCTCACCCAGTCTCTCACCCCTCCTGCCTCACTCCCACAGTCTCGCTCAACTACTGCCCCACCATCTCCAGCACACCAAGACTTCCTCCCTACCACCTCACAGACACAGCGTGACTTCCTTTCATCTGTGAGTACTTATATCCGTTCATTCTTTTCCCCTTGTTCCATTGATTTATGATTAGAGATATCTTTACATTAAGCTTTACAAAAACTGTTTACATGGTGGGATCCCTTTCTTTTAGTGCTGAATAGTAATAAAACTGCATACATACACACTGTAACCATTTTGATTTGCACATTACCATTGTAACAATTCTGTGATGTTGATTCAAAGTGTTCTAACTTAAGAATATTAATTTCTCTACAGATAAGTTATGATATCTCTCTGTCTGTCTATCTGTGTATGTACCTTTCTGTCTGATGCATGACACAGTATCCCTCTATCTCATCAGAGTGGCTGCTACAAAAAGATTTCCACTCATCCTTCTCCTGACTCGGCTGCACTCCATTCAATTCCATTCCACCTTCCTGCATGTACTCCTCAGCCTTATTCTTCCTCTTCGATCATGGTCTGCCTGTCCTTCTGTTGTGATTTCTTTGTAATTAAAGTCAATATTGAACCATAGTCTAGAAATATCTTTGTACTGTAGTAAGAGTGCCATACAGCCAGGGTATACAGTACTTACGCAGTTCTTTATATCATAACCTTGGCAGGCCCATTTCTCGTCGCGGCTAGATTGCCTTGCCCTGACCCTGGAGGAAGTGGTTCACATCCGCAATGTATTGACCAAGGCTGACCTGGAAGCCTTGCCTCTTGACCTCACAATAAAGGAGGATATGGCCAAGGGCAAAATCTGTTTCCTGTGTATGAAGACCAGATTTGGCTTCTTTGGACCACGGGGCACTAATTGCCGCCTTTGTAAGCGCACTGTTTGCAAGAAGTGTGTCACCAAGGTAAGAGTAGCAAACAGAGATTTTTCAGGCAGTTTCATATACTGTAATTTATGATAGGCTATGTCTGTAATTATTTTTAACATGACATTACTTTGATGTTAATTTTCATGGAACAGTAGCTTGATAAACTGAATGCATTTGCTGCAGCAGTTAATTATGTTTTAATTAGTTGTTCTTTGTTGTACAATTTTCTTGTTTTTGACATACTTTGATTCTATCATGAGCAAGTCCCAGTCTTGTTATGTACAATGCTCATTTAGATTCGTACATAGTCTAATTGATTTGGCATTTTTAATAACAAGAAACACTTAACTTAGTTCAGATAAATTGCATGAATACCAGCCTTATCATGCTAATGGTATGGTTACTAGTAAAGAATTGTCCATATTAGGGAAGGGGGATGTTATGTTGTAAGGGAATACTGTAGTTAGCTATATATCTTTGGTCAGAAAATTATCTACACCCCTGGGTGTGATGAATTTTGTAGTGATTGATAGAAGTGAAATTGTTCATTTGGTAGTGTTAGTAAATCTGAGTTATTGGCCCGTGTAGTTAGATTACAGAAAATTTGTTGGGAAGATCATGTTGAAAATATATTGGGAGGATCGTGATGAAAATTTGTGAAGAACTTTGTACAGTATTGCCCCATGAGAAAAGAATAAGTAAATTTTTGTGATTGGAAGAAGTGATTGATTTCTGATGAAAGTACGCCTGAAATTGATTTTCAATGAAGGTATGTGAGAAACAATGACAATGATAATTTTGCTAAACTCCACTTCATCACAGGTTGATACAGGTACAGAAATGAGCAGAAGTTCACCGACAATTGTCTACTAGAATTATGTCCTGTGCACCATATTTCTTATTCTTCCTCATAGACAGATTACCCTTCCTTCACACACCTGAACATTATCCGCTTGATATAGCTGTCACATTAAAATAATTTACAAAGGAATACAAAAAGAAAGCAAACTGCAACAGACCTTTTGGTCCTTTCGAGGCTGCTTGTTAGAGAGTAAACTATGACTACTAGATCTCTTTCTGCATGCTGAAGGATATGGATAGGAAAGCAAGAAGTCTGTCCCCGCCTCCAAACCCTCCAGTTACAACTGGCAAGAAAAGTGAGAAGGACCACCATGTAGCATGGAGAAACTGAATTTCATAGGAAAGACTGAAAGGGAAAAGTTACATTCTATAATACTTTATCTATAAACTGCTAGTTTGAATGACCTGAAAGAGAAAGCAGTAAAGTGAGTAATCAAATAAATGAATAACTAACGCATGACATCATGGATGGGTATGTTGAGTTAGTGGGGTATCTGTTGACACAGTGTGGAAATTGCACAGTGTGGATGTTCAGGTGTGGTGCAGCAGCCTTGCCTGGTGCTTTTAAGGTAGGCAGCAGTCAGTCAGGCCCTAGCTCCATTCATTCCACTGTGACAAGGAACTTTCCCATGTTGGACAAGTACAAAAGTTACCTCCTGAAGTAGTGGCCCCTGGTACATTAAAAAAATTCCAGTGGTGGTCACTTAACCAACAGGGACCTCTTTGTGATCCATAGCCCATCACAGGTCGAAAGCAAGAGTAGTGACCAGTAACTCAGGGCTATCTGTGCAGATCCAAGTCTGTGCTTATACTACTTTATTTGCATTTAGCAAATTGATAAATATCTAATTACATGATGCGACGCTTTGTACATTTATGTTAATTTTATGGGGTGTCTTGTAGACAGGAGGGGAATGAACTTTTGCATAGCTGGTAAAAGTAAGTTTGTTCCAGATATTTATGACTCTGTTGAAGAAGTATTTTGCTTTATGGGATTTGAAATACTTTTTCATAATTCTGTAGCCATTACTCCACAGAAATGTGTTGTTCAGGAGTGAACATACTTAGCTGGGGTTCAGATAACTAATACTTATTCAAACGACCCTCATGGGGCAACATAGGATTGGTTGTTGGATGGATGGAGTACTGTACCTTGTATCACAGTTTACTACATTTGTGGGCAGTTTTTCTATATATTTACAACTCTGTTAAAGAAAAAATGCTTCGCTTCATGGGATTGAAATCGTTTTACCAATAATTTTATGACCATTACCTCTAGTGTAGTTTGAGTGATCAACTATGAAATATTTATGGATGGCCATATTATTGTGTCCTTTGAATATTTTGAATACTTGAATAAAACCTTCTCATAACCTGCATTTAGTTAGGGTGAAAAGATGCAGGGCTGCTAAACATTCCTCTTATGGTTTGTTTCTCAATCTAGGTGTCATCTTTGTCACTTTTTGTTGTACTCTCTCAAGTTTCTTCATATCCTTTTTATAATATGGTGACCAAAATTGAATGAAATACAGTACTTGAAGTGCGGGCATACTAAGGAATTGCAGTTTACAAAGTGAGGACAGTATTATCAGATTTATATTTGAATGCTCTACCTATGCATCCAATCAATTTAGTGGCTTTCGTTACAGCTTCTGTACATTGTTTGCTTGGTTTCAAATCATTTATTATAACTCTTAAGTCTTTCTCACATAGCATCTTTCATAGCCCTGGGCAAGAGAGAAGTGTTGATAAACTTTTGCTCATGGATGTACAGTACATGCTTATCTGAGTATGATTTTAGTAGTACCAACATTTAATGTTTTTTTTTTATTTATCTTTACTGTGTACAGGTATTCCCCAGTTTAATGATGCAATTGGTTAGGTAAAAAAACATTGTTAGGCGGGGTATCGTATATCGAGATAAAACATCATATAATGGGATGTGTTTTTTATATTTGGGTTTCCCCCCAACCGAGTCCAAAACCCACCCAAATGAGCCCAAAAACAAGTTTAAAGTCAATCTAAATGGCCAAACAGCTGTGAAAGAAGCTAACCCAAGCCTAACACCTGTAAATAACTCACTAAAACCAACAAATAAAATCTGAAAATCACCAAATATAAGTCTGGAAAAAATAAGACGTAGTAAACTTTACCCTAAAGTTTGTATTGTTTTTGTTTATTCTTGGAAGGAACAGTTTGTGGGCCCATGGCCTTTGGTTCCTTCTTCCTTGCATTAAAAAAAAAAAGTAGCTAAAACACATTAATCTGAGTCTAAAGACTGTTTATAAATCAACCTAAACACAATTTTAGTTTAAAAGATTATCAAAATCGGTGAAAAAAAAAATCAAAACCCATCATTAAACCGAAGTTTGGCCATCATTAGGCGGGGTATGGTGGTATTTCTACCCCCATCATTAAGCTGGAGTATCGCATCTAGGGGTATCATATAGCGGGGTATTGCTGTACTTATAATCTCATATGTAAAAGCATAAATGATACTGGAATTAATATGTGACTTTACAGATGCGGATTCCCACAGAGCACTTTTCAAACATCCCAGTACAGATGTTAACACCCCAGGCCCTGTCTCCACGAGAGGATGAGGAGGAAAATGTGTCCCTTCCAAGAACCATTCTTTCTCGGCTTACGGTGAGGAAAATTGCACTTTAACACACTGCACTTTACATTAACACATCAGTATTGTGCCATCATGGTTACTTATGCACCTATACAGTTATATTCGTACACTGTTCCAACAGTCAAACACTGCATGTACACAGCATACTTTTCAGTATTTTTGACCTTGCTATACATTATTCTTAGTTGACAAAATAAAACAATAAATAAATAAAAATATAAAAATAAGTAAATCTCATTCACAGTACAGTACTCCCACTTACAGCATATACTAACAGTTTGAAAGTATCATTTCCAAATCCCCTTACAGGTCTCTAATAGCTACTTCTCCATGGTTACACAATGCTGATCATTTACAGTAGCTAGAGAACTAATACTGTACATTGGAAGGATGGGATTTTGATCCCAGATTGGAGCAGGGAACAGTTAGATGATCTGAATTTGATAAAACAGACAGTATTGGTCTTCCAAAGGTCCACTGGTGTGGTATAAAAATTCATTCACCTCTACAATCACACCAGTTCTGAATGAGCCAGCCCTAGTGTGTATTCATTATGGAAATTGGGCATTTTTGATGGAGTGATATTTAAAGATTTATGGTACATAATAGGAATGCTGGCCCTTTGGGAGCAGGCTTTCAGGTCTGTGCCCAGAGTTGGATACTAAAAAGAAAGCGTATTGTGCATAATCCTCTTTCATTTTATCATTATGATTCCCCATTTTATGCTGAGAGTTGGACACACACAAAAAGCTCTTTGTACCAATTACTGTATTACACTACTGTAATGTATACACTCACTCTTACCATACACTTCACTCTTTTGTCAGCGTAGAATACTCATATATTTCTCTTATTCTGGATATGCGTGTTCTATTATGACACAAAATCATTTCCATAATCTCAGGTATTATGATGTCCTCAATACTCTTCTCCAATTATTTTTGGTGTTTATGTGTACAGGTACTTTAAGCCTTTGATGTTAACTATAGTATTCATTACTGTACTGGGAAGATACAGGCTGCAGTGAGATGGTGGAATTATGTATAGCTACTCTGTTTTTCAAGAGCTAGCTAGTTTCCCTAAACAATTGACAAAGTGGGGACTAATATGAAGTAAATGAAGGAATCTCTTTACAGTTTAACATCTCTGACCACATCGCAAAGCGGGTTCAGGTAAAAGAGCATGGAGAAGTGAGAACTGGAAGTCATAGCGAATCCAAGGTACAACAGGATTTGATGGAGACAAGACATGTGCTTAAAAACTCCCAGTGCCCTTTAGACGTACAGACTGTATGCTTTCCCTTGAAGCTTTTTCTTTTTCATTTTTTTTTTCTGGCAATGCCTAGTTTCTCAATAAATTAAGTGACATTTGTTTTGAAAATAAGATTCACCATTATTTTCCCAACTGTCTTGAGAAATAGACTATGATTCTAAGATTGATAGTCAAAAGAGTTTATAAATATACTGGATATATTCATGAAGTATTTTAGTACAGTATTTGACATACTTTATGTGGTTTGGGGTTTACTTTACATTTTTTAAGCACCTCTGCTCATATATGCAGCCTTGATAGTTTTCAGCTTTACCCCATGCTGCATTTTGCATTCACTTCACCAGATTCTGATAATTTGACAGTTGCATGCACTCACTTTTAATCTGGACACCAGAGTACATTACTGAGTGGATGCATGGTAGCCTTTCTAGACTTAAGTTGCCATTTTGCACTGAGTGTGATTGCAGTTCCACCAGGAATGTTCCTTCCCCAAATTTCATTGCTGTAACTGTGGTGTTTGTGTGTGTGCATGCATGCATGCATTTATGTTTGCATGCATGCTTGCATACATGTGTGTGTGTGTGTGTGTGTGTGTGTGTGTGTAATGTGATGTGATGTGATGTGATGTGTGACCCTGGCTTTCAGGAACCCCAAAAGTGATCGATGCTATTTGTATAGTGTCATCATGAGCTTTTCTTTTCAGCAACCCTTTCTTTCTTTTTAATTAAACTTCTCCTTTATAATTCAAATGGGTGAAAAACTCTTACTATTTGTAATGTATTTTGGATCATGAAATGTTTACAAATTGTCCTCCAAAAAATTTATAATAATAGATATTCATACTACAAAATTCAGGTAATTTAATTGATGATTTAGGATATTTAGTGTTACTGGAGTATTATAATTTTGCTTTTCCCCAGCCTTAGCAGATTTTTTTAACAAATTTTTCTTTTTTTTACTCTCCAAGTTTGTTTAATTCTTCCTTTGATTGGTACAGTGAAAGTTTGTGGTTTGCTTATACTGTACAGTACTCTGGGTTAGTACAGTACAGAATACAGTCACCTCACCTGTAGTGTGCTTTTCCTTCACACTGATTGTATATAAATTGTTAGGCACTTGTTCAGGTCCTCAAAGCTTCAGTAATGTGATTATGCCCACCATAACGTGGACCATGGGCTCAAATGGCCAAAAACAGGATTATCTGTCACAGTGTGGATGTTTCTCCCACAGTACAGTCCACATGACTGTTCAGAGGCTTCAGTGATGATGTGGATGGTGGTATGGGTTGGTGGTGTGGGATGGTGGTATGGGATGGTGGAGTGGGATGGTGGTGTGGAGTGGTGGTGTGGTATGGTGGTGTGGAGTGGTGGTGTGGGATGATGGTAATTTGACCAGTGGTGTAGGGTAATGGTGTGGGTGACTGTGTATGCTGGATAATAGTGTGAGATGATGGCCTAAGTGATGGTTTGGGGTTCATGATGTGGGGTGATGGTGTGGTTTGGGTGATGGTGTGGACTTCTTGCACGCTTCAGGTTACATACAATGTTTTTTATTGTGTTTGTCGTTATTTCGTATATTTAAAGCCTATTTGAGGTGGTTAGAACAGACTTGGGGGATTATTAGGGGTGACACTGGGGTGAGGGGTTCCTGACCATGGGCCATTTCTGCCCAAAGACTCTGTATCTCACAGAACAAGTATTCCTATTACGGTCTTCAAGTTACTGATGAATTAGCACATTGTAGGTGAGCTGACTAAAGATAAGCACATCATAGGTCATATTATCACTTATTTGATCTGATCTGATTTTTAATGATGTTGTGTTGTTTCCTTCAGGACCTGCCCATCCCCGGTACAAGTAGTGCAACCAGTAGTAGTGGCATGGGGACAGAGCGACGCAGCAGTACTGAACGGCGCAGTGGCAGCACTGAGAGGCGCAGTAGTTTGAGTGGTAGTGTGGGGTCAGCACCTTCATCCCCAGCACTTTCCAGGAATAGTGATGGTCCCAATTCACTCCCCACACAGCCACCAGCACCATATGTCAATGAGGCCATCAGGAAGTGAGTACAGTAACCAGATTCACACAGTACAGTCGTTGCTCAATGAAATTCAAATTCTGCACATAAACACAGTACTATATCCTTGATTTCCCTGTTCCTTATTATGTGGAAGTCAGTTCTTTATGGCATGGGATATTATGTGATTAGATCTTCCGAAAATTATTTCTGGTTTAATGCTTAAGTAGCAGTTAATATTTGTTTGTGGTTAATTTTGTGTAGTATAAATGTATGCTTATGACAGTGTCACTATTCTGTGGGTAAATGAAAGTTTTGTATTTTATGCCTTATAATGCCTTGAGCCTTGAAGTAATCCATCATGAGCTATTATCTAAAATCTAGTTCTCATTTTCTCTCTCCACAAAGGAGAAGTAATAAAAAAAAAAATGAAAATTGCTGCTTACATTTTGCCAGTAATTTTAAGTGTCTGCATGTTTACTTTAGTGTGCTTGTGTTTTTGCATAAGTTTTCTTTTATGTCTGCTTTTGATTGAAAATTTCTTGCTTTGCATTTTCTTAACATCTGGATTTTAGCTTCTTTATGATATTGGTTGTAATGCTTCTTTACCTTACATTGTTTGTTAATCATATAGTTTTTTGAAAAATGTAGAATAATGAAGTTTGTTGATAACTGGGTTGAAGAGAGTCTGCTTTGATATGAAGTTTGTTGATAACTGGGTTGAAGAGAGTCTGCTTTGATTGTATGATCTTCTGGAGAGAGTGATTAAAAAAAAGGGTGGTAAACAGGTAAATATGAGTGAATTTAAAGGTGGGAGGAAGTGTGGTGAGTCAAGATAAAGGTACTTGGATATGGGAAATGAGTGTGTGAAAAAGAGTCAAGGAAGCTACATAGACTGTGGAACTGGGATCAAGTTTGTTGGATTAGGCATACCAGTTGTTGCCCTAAAGTTTGGGGAATTTGACCATGAAAGAAAAATTACTAACCCTAACTCCTAGTTTCCACCATCTCCATCAGACTAGCCCCTTTGGGTATGTATACAGCGATCCCAGGAATTATTATTATGATTATTATTACTTGATGTAGTACTGCTTTGGGTGTCTGCCCTTTCCATTCTTCCTTCCTTCCTCTTGTGTCTTTCTTTCCTTCATTCTTTCCTCTTCCTTTTGCCTATGGGTGACCTTACACTTCCATTTCTGTCTTTCTTTCCTTCATTCTTTCCTCTTCCTTCTGCCTGTGGGTGACTCTATACTGAATCAGGCCAAATGGTTTCCTGTACACCATGAAACCAAACCATATAACCAAATTATGGCACCTGGTGGTTTAGTGGGTAATTAAGGCACTCAGTCAGATTGAGCCTGTGTAGGTTTGTATCCAAGGGGTGGTTGAGGCTTATTGCTCACATAATGTCACTCAGGGATGAGTGAGGATGGTCACTCTCATTTTAAATGTCAAGACCAACTTGCCTAGCCCCAGGCTTCTACACTCCTCATGGGGCAACATAGGATTGGATGATGGGTGGATGGATTAGGTGGGGATGCTCACCATCCACTCACTTGATGTAGTGCTGCTCTCAGGTGCCTGCCCTTTCCTCTCTTCCTTCCTTTTTTCCTTCCTTCCTCTTCTTTCTTTCTTTCCTTTATTCTTTCCTCTTCCTTCTGTCTACAGGTGACTCTGCACTGAGCGACAAGCCGAATAGTTTCCTATACACCAGGAAACCATTTACTACACTTGGTGGTAAAAACCAAATTATGGCACCTGGTGGTTTAGTGGGTAATTTAGGTGATCCTTTCAGATTGAGCCTGTTCAGGTTTATAACCAGGGGATGGGGTTTATCGCTCACATATTGCCACTCATGGATGAGTGATGCTGGTCACTTTCATTGTAAATATCAGGACCAACTTGCCTAGCCCTGGGCTCCTACGCTTCTCATGGGTCAACACAGGATTGGGTGATGATGATTATTATTATTATGGTGATAGGTGGGGGAGCTCACAATCCTCACTCAATATCATACTGCTCTCAGGTGCCTTCCCTTTGAAGTCTTCTCTCCTTCCTTCTTCTTCTATCTTTCTTTCCTTCCTTCTTCTTCTATTTTCTTTCCTTCATTCTTTCCATTTCTATCTGTCTATGGATGACTCTCCTCCGAATGACAAGCCAAATGGTTTCTTCTACACCTGGGAACCATTTGCCATGGTGGGTGGTAACCATATGACTAAATTATGGCACCTGGTGGTTTAGTGGGTAATTAAGGCGCTCCAGTCAGATTGAACCAGTGCAGGTTTATATCCAAGGGATGGTTGGGGTCTGTTGCTCACACAGTGCCACTCAGGGATGAGTGAGGCTGGTCACTCTCATCCTACATGTCACACCCAACTTGCATATCCCTGGGCTCGTACGCTTCTTATGGGGCAACACTGGATTAGATGATGATAATTATTATTATTTTTATTATTTTTCTCTAACAAGCAATTTATGAGGTGAAGCTTAAACTAATAATATCTCATGTTGGTAAAATACTACAGATGAAAAGAGATTGGAGTGTTATTTTCTACATAACAAAGAGGAATTCTTGGCTGCCAAGCATAGGGCTAGAAAAGAGGTATACAGGGCAAAATCTGAGTCTCAGAGACTTTTACTGGATAACCTAAATAGTGTTGAAAGGAAGAATATCATAGTGAAGGTAGCAAATCAGATGAAGAGGGAAAACAGGGATATCTAAGGTGAGCAGTGTGTGAAGTATAATGAAGGAAAGGTAATGGTGAACCGTGAGGATATCGAAGATGCCTGGAGAGAGCATTATACAGTAACTGGTTGCTGAATGAGGGGTTTGACTGGAACAGTGAAGGTTTGGAGTCAGCGGATCCATTGTTTGGCCATCAGTCTTTGATTGATGCTGTTACCGTGAGCTGGGCAATGGGCAGGATGCAGGTGGGGATGGCAGCAGGTGTGTCTAGGTTGACTGCTGAAATGCTGAAGGCCTCAGAAGATATAGAAGTGGGGTTAGTTACTGATTTGATAAGTACGATTATACATGAGTATATTGTCACAGATGATTGGCTGAGGAGTGTAATTGTAAATATGAATGAGGGGAAGGGTGATGCCCTGGAAAGAGGAAATTATAGAGGCATAAAACTTTTGAACCAGATAATGAAGGTAATGGAGAGAGTTCTAGAAGATATGGCTAGAGAAAGAGTGAACATTGATGAGATTCAGTTTGGGTTTATACCAGGCAAAGGGACCACCATAATCATTGTTCGACAGCGTCAGGAAAAATATGTAGGAAAGAAAAGGGATCTGTACTCTGTTTTTGTAGATTTTGAGATGGCTTTCGACTGATTCCATAGGGAGATGGTGAAGTGGGCAGTGAGAAAGCTTGGGATCGAGGAGTGGCTGGTTAGAGTGGTTATGCCTCTGTATGTGGGTGCGTGCATCCCGGTGAGAGTGAATGGAGATATGAGTGATGAGTTTTCCATGAATGTTGGTGTCCATCAGGGGTCAATCTTGAGGTCCTCTTACATGACATCAGAAATGGACTGCCATGGGAGATGTTGCATGCCAATGTTTTGGTGTTGACTGTAGAGAATTAAAGGGAGGTGGAGGAAAGATTTAAGAAGTGGAGAGATGGTATGGAGCACAAGGGCTTGCGAGTAAATGCCAATAAAACAAAGGTGATGGTATCTAGGGTTGGTGGAGGCACTGCAAAGAAGAGGGAGTGTGGCCATGTGCAGTTTGCCACAGGGGTGTGGGTTGATGTCTGTCAGCATCGTGCCTTGAGAGTATATGGAGAAAAGAGTAAAATGATGGTAAATGAGACAATAGGTGACTCCCAGTGTGATGTTACAGTGAACAGAGAGAGACTGGAGTTGGTGAGAGAGTTCAAATATCTGAGTACAATGATAGGGAATAGAGGAAAATGTGCAAAAGAAGGGGAAAATAGAGTGACACAAGGAAGGAAAGTAGCTGGTGCTATGAAGGCCTTGATAAGAAACAGAGGCTTGAGTGTTGCAGCTGTGCAAGGCTCACATGAAGGAGTGTTATTGCCAACTTTAACATATGGTGTGGCATGAAAATGGATAGTCAAGAGTGAGAGCAGTGGAGATGGGACTGCTAAGGAATGTACATTATGTGGAATGCAGAGAGTGGATAGGATACGAAATAATGTGATTTGTGAAAGATGCGGTGTGAGGAAGTCTGTGGACACCAGAATCAAAGAGAGTGTACTGAGATAGTATGGTCATGTGGAGAGAATGGATCACAATAGAGTGGTGAAAAAGGTATATGTGAGCAAATTGAAGGAGGGAGGAGGTGAAGTAGGCCAAGGAGAAGGTGGAGGGATATGGTAGATGAATGTGTGAGGGAAAGAGGTATGGAAGTCGGTGAGGCTAGGGAACTGACAAGAGATCGAGCTGTCTGGGTGAATGTTATGAGAAGAAGTGCATGATCAAGGATTTGGCACCCCTTTTTAACCTGACAGCGTTCGGATTGACTGTGTCGGATACATTTATGTGAAGGTACAGAATGTGGTGAAAGTTTTGTGGCATATCAGATAAAGCCAGGATTCCGGGGGCTTGAATGACAAGTGAATGGAAGCGTGGCCCATTGGATTGGGCAAACTTGGGCTGTCTGGACATTGCTAC
>JAGKTI010014016.1:0-22237 GCA_018397915.1 Birgus latro
TCCCGGCATAGTGGTAATATATTGAATGATTATTATTTCTTTTGTTTTTCCTAGGCTTGTTTTTGGTTATTTAGCTCAGTGCTTTATTTTGCTATTGGTTGAATGCTTGAGTGAGTGCATTTCCCTTTCTTTGATTTGAATAGATTCATGTAACGTAAATTTTTTTCCACGTAATTAATAAATTTACAATTCGTTTTCTTAAGCTTTGTTAAATGTAACAGTCGTGTTTGATTTCCCCACATATTTAGTACACTTTTGCTAATCCAAGTTAGCACAACTCCTTATATTAATCATGACTGGTACTTAGGCCAGCTCTTGGTATTAATTCTTAAATCCGTTGTGCCAGCTAGGAGTTTGGCTCAGCCAAGATCCTGTTTATTATTATTATTATTATTATTATTATTTGAATATTAAGGGGTGAACTAACTTTCTCAGAGGCCAACAGTACAGTAATACAGCCCTCTTGAGCGTTTAGTCTCTGCTGTGTACTGTTGAGAAAGTTTATAAACTTTTCGACTCTAGAGAAATGGTGAAGTAAGCCATCATAAAAGTGAAATCGCTACTTGAGTTCACGAGTCGATTCTCTCGTGATAATCGACCAGAGGGTTATTCTCATTTCCCTCGTGGCATCTGGCTCCACATTTATTTATTATATAAAGTATAATCTCATTTTCCCCATGACAGTGTCATTGCTGGAAAGATAATGTAATTTATTATTAAAAATTCTTTTTGACTAGAGATGAACCCGATTTCAGGATCACTATAAATATTCTGTGTGTAGTTTTCCAATGCATCATTCGTGGTAAAAATCGCACCTGACGTATCAGATAAGTTGTCACTGAAGGAAAATCCAGTAGGATATTATAAAATATCCAGTTACAATTAGAAATGAACCTGATTCCAGGATGATTATAAATCTATTTGTTCAGTTTTCTACGACTATTTGGTCGTAGTAAGAAAATCGCCAAGCATATCAGAGTACGTGTCAGTGAAAAAAATACAAGGTAGTTTACCATGCGATCTCCGTTGCTGTAAAGAGATGAACCCGACTGCAGGATGACTATAAATATTTTCTCTCTTGTTTTCACGGAGAAATACATCACAGTAATAATCGCACCTGAAGTATCAGGTAAGGCGTCAGTGAAGAAAGATCAAGTATGTTCTGATGAATAATTTGATTTAATTCAGAAGTCATTCAGATTTCAGAATAACTATAAATATTCGTGTCCCGTTTTTTGCAATGCATTATTGGGGTGAAAAACTCTCCAGATGTTTCGCATAAGGTGTCACTGGAAGAAAGATAGTTATTTATTATTAAAAATCCGTTATCGACTAGAAATGAGCCCAATTTCAGAATGACTATAAATATTTTGTGTTGTTTTCACGGAGCCATGGTTCGTGGTAAAAATCGCTCCTGCAGAATCAGTTAATGTGACATTGGAGATGGATCAAGTAGGGTATGATTAAAAGTCCATTTACAGTAAGAAATCAACCTGATTCCAGGATGACTAAATATTTTTCTCACGTTTTCTGTGATTCTTTGTTTGTAATGTTGAAATAGGAACCAATCATATCAGGGTAGGTGTCGGTGCAGGAAACACAAGGTAGGTTATCATGAAATCTCCGTTGCCGACTAGAAATGACTCCGATTTCACGACGACTAAAAATATTTTGTGTATGGTTCTCACGGAGCTATCTTTCCTGGTAAAAATCGCACCTAAAGTGTCAGGTGAGATGTCACTGAACAAAGATCAAGTAGGTTAGTATAAAAAATCCGTTTTCAACCAGGAATCATTACGATTCCAGGATGACTACAGATATTTTTTCCCCATTTTGCAATGCATTCTCGTGGTGAAAACCGCTCCTGATATTTCAGGTAAGGTGTCATTGGTGGAAAGATAGTGTAATTTATTATTAAAAACACTTTTTCGACCAGAAACTAACCCAATTTCTGGATGACTATAAATATTTTCTGTCTGGTTTTCACGGTGCCATACCTCGTGGTAATAATCGCAACTAAATTATCAGGTAAGATGTCATTGACGAAAGATCAAGTATGTACTTGTGAAAAATTTGATTTCATTCAAAAATCATCTCAGTATCAGGATGGCTATAAATATTCTTGTTCCGTTTTAGCAATGCTTTTTCGGGGTTAAAAACGCACAAGAAGTTTCATGTAAGGTGTTACTCATATAAAGATACAGTTATCTATAATTAAAAACTCATTTTCGAGTAGAAATGAACGCATTAATTAATATTAAAATTCCATTCTCGACTCGAAGTGAACCCAATTTCAGGATGACTATAAATATTTTGTGTGGTTTTCACACCTTTTGTACAGGTAAGGATCAAGTAGAGAATTATTAAATGTCCATTTACAGTAAGAAATCAACCTTATTCCTGGATAATTTTCTTTGGTTTTATGCGATTCTTTGCTCGTACTATTCAAAAAGGAACCAAGCATATCATGGAAGGAGTCGGTGCAGGAAAGACAAGATAGATTTTCAGGAAATCTCCTTTGCCAACGAGGAATAACCCTCGATTTCACGATGACTATAAATATTTTCTGTCTGGTATTCACGGAGCCATACTTCGTGGTAATAATCGGATCTGAAGTGTCAAGTAAGGTGTCATTGAAGAAAGATCAAGTATGTTCTTATGAAAAAATTGATTTCAGTCAGAAATCATCTCGATTTCAGGATGGCTATAAATGTTCTTGTTCCGTTTTTTGCAATGCTTTTTCGGGGTGAAAAGCGGTCCACAAGTTTCCGGTAAGGTGTCACTAGTGGAAAGATAAAATATTTTATATGGTCTTCAATGAGCCTTGGTTCTTTGTAAAAACCGCACCTGAAGTATCAGGAAAGGTGTCACTGAAGAAGGATCAAGTATGGTATCATTAAAAGTCCATTTACAGTAAGAAATCAACCTGATTCCAGAATGACTATAAATATTTTTCTCCCGTTTTCAGCGATTCTTTGTTCGGACTGTTGAAAAAGGAACCAAGTATATCAGGGTAGGTGTCTATGTAGATAGACGAAGTAGTTTATCATGAAATCTTCGTTGCCGACTAGAAATGAACCCGATTTCATGATGACTATAAGCATTTTGTGTCTAGTTCACAAGAAGCCATTGATCCTGGTAAAAATCGCACCTGAAGTATCAGGTAAGGTGTTACTGATCAAAGATCAAGTAAATTATTTTCAAAATTTCGTTTTCAGTCTACAGTCATTACGATTCCAGGATGAATACAAATATTTTTTTCCGACTTTGCAATGCATTTTCGTGGTGAAAAACGCTCCAGATATTCCAGGTAATGTGTCATTAGTTGTAAGATAATGTAACTGATTATTAAAAATTCTTTTTCGACTAGAAATGAACCCGATTTCAGGATCACTGTACATATTTTGTGTATGGTTTTCCAATGCATCGTTCGTGGTAAAAATCGCACCTGACATATCAGACAAGATGTCACTGAAAGGAAATCAAGTAGGTTATTATATAATATCCAGTTGCACTTAAAAATCAACCTGATCCCAGGATTACTATAAAACTATTTGTTCAGTTTTCTGCAATTAATTTGTTCGTAGTCAGAAACGCACCAAGCATATCAGAGTACGTGTCTGTGAAAGAAATACAAGGTAGTTTACCATGTCATCTCCGTTCCTGAATAGAGATGACCCCGAGTTCAGGATGACTATAAATATTTTCTCTCTTCTTTTCACGGAGCCATTCATCGTAGTAATAATCGCACCTGAAGTATCAGGTAAGGTTTCATTGAAGAAAGATCAAGTATGTTCTTATGAGTAATTTGATTTCAGTCAGAAGTCATTTAGATTTTAGAATGATTATAAATATTCTTGTTCCGTTCTTTGCAATGCATTATCTGGGTGAAAAACTCTCGAGAAGTCTCGCGTCAGGTGTCACTAGTGGAAAGGTAAAGTTATTTATTATTAAAAATCCGTTATCAACTAGAGATGAGCCCAATTTCAGGATGACTATAAATATTTTGTGTGGTTTTCGCGGAACCATGGTTCGAGGAAAAAATAGCTCCAGAAGTATCAGTTCAGGTGTCATTGAAGATGGATCAAGTAGGGTATCATTTAAAGTCCATTTACAGTAAGAAATCAACCCTATCCCAGGATGACTCTAAATATTTTTCTCCCTTCTTCTGCCATTCTTTAATCGTAATATTTAAATACGAACCAATCATATCAAGGTAGGTGTCAGTGCAAGATTTACGAAGTAGTTTATCATGAAATCTCCGTTGCCGACTAGAAATGAACCTGATTTCATGACGACTTTAAATATGTAGTGTCTGGTTCTCACGGAGCAATGGTTCCTGGTAACAGTAGTACCTAATATATCAGGTAAGATGTCACTAAACAAAGATCAAGAAGGTTAGTATTAAAAATCCGTCTTCATCCAGGAATCATTACGATTCCAGAACGACAACAGATATTGTAATCCAATTTTGCAAAGCATTCTTGTTGTGAAAACCGCTCCCGATATTTCAGTTAAGGTGTCATTGGTGGAAAGATAATGTAATTTATTATTAAAAATTCTTTTTCCAATAGAGATGAACCCAGTTTCAGGATGACTATAAATATTTTCTGTCTGGTTTTCAGGGAGGAACTGCTCGTGGTAATAATCGCACCTAAATACTCAGATAAGATGTCATTGAAGATAGATCAAGTATGTACTTATGAAAAATATGATTTCAGTCAGAAATCATGCCGATATCAGGATGGCTATAAATACTCTTGTTTCGATTTTTGCAATGCTTTTTCGAGGTTAAAAACGCTCCAGAAGTTTCACGTTAGGTGTTACTAGTTTAAAGATAAAGTTATCTATCATTAAAAACAAATTTTCCAGTAGAAATGAACGCACTATATTTTTTTAAAATTTCCGTTCTCGACTAGAAATGAACCCAGTTTCAGGATGACTATAAATATTTTGTGTGGTTTTCACGGAGCCAGGGTTCGTGATAAAAATCGCACCTTTTGTACCGGGTAAGGTTTCATTGAAGATGGAACAAGTAGAGTATCATTAAATGTCCATTTATAGTAAGAAATCAACCCTATTCCAGGATGACTATAAAAAAAATTTCAACGGATTTATGCGATTCTTAGTTCGTTCTATTGAAAAGGAACCAAGCATATCAGGGAAGGTGTCGGTGAAGGAAAGACAAGATAGTTTATCAAGAAATCTTCGTTGCCAACTAGAAATAACCCTCGATTTCATGATGACTATAAATATTTTCTGTCTGGTATTCACGGAGCCTTACTTCGTGGTAATAATCGGACCTAATGTGTCAGGTAAGCTGTCATTGAAGAAAAATCAAGGTTGTTGTTATGAAAAATTTGATTTCAGTCAGAAATCATCTCGATATCAGGATGGCTTTAAATATCCTTGTTCCGTTTTTTGCAATGCTTTCTCGGGGTGAAAAATGCTCCAGAAGTATCAGGTAAGGTGTCACTAGTGGAAAGATAAGATTTCTTATTAGAAATCCGTTTTCGAATAGAAATAAACCCAATTTAAGGGTGACTATGAATAATTTGTGTGGCTTTCACGGAGCTATGATTCGTGGTAAAAATCGCACCTGAAGTATCAGGAAAGGTGTCACTGATGAAGGATCAAGTAGGGTATCATTAAATGTCCATTTACAGTATGATATCAACCTGATTCCAGGATGACTATAAATATTTTTCTCCCGTTTTCAGCGATTCTTTGATCATACTATAGACAAATGAACGAAGCATATCAGGGTAGGTGTCTCTGCAGAAAAGACGCAGTAGTATATCATGAAAACTTCCTTGGCGACGAGAAATGAACCCGATTTCATGATGACTATAAATATATTATGTCTACTTCACACAGAACGATGAATCCAAGTGTAAATCTCACCAGAAGTATCAGGTAAGGTGTTACTGAACAAAGATCAAGCAGATTATTATGAAAATTTCGTTTTCAGTCAGGAATCATTACGATTCCAGGATGACTATAGATATATTTTCCGACTTTGCAATGCATATTCGTTGTGAAAAACTCTCTCGATATTTCAGGTAAGGTGTCACTGGTGGAAAGATAATGTAATTGATTATTAAAAATTCTTTTTCGACTCGAAATGAATCCAATTTCAGGATCACTATAAATATTTTGTGTGTGGTATTCCAGTTCATTGTTCAAGGAAATAATCGCACCTGACATAACAGATAAGGTGTCACTGAAAGAAAATCAAGTAGGTTATTATAAAATATCCAGTTACAATTAGAAATCATCCTGATTCCAGGATGACTATAAACCCATTTGTTCAGTTTTCTGCGATTATTTGTTTGTAGTGAGAAACGCACCAATAATATCAGAGTACGTGTCAGTGAAAGAAATACAATGTAGTTTACCATGCCATCTCCGTTGCTGAGTAGAGATGAACCCGATTTCAGGATGACTATAAATATTTTCTCTCTTGTTTTCAAGCAGCCATAAATCGTAGTAAAAATCGCACCTGAAGTATCAGGTAAGGTGTCATTGAAGATGGATCAAGTATGATTTTATGAATAATTTGATTTCAGTCAAAAGTCATTCAGATTTCAGAATTACTATAAATATTCGTGTTCCATTTTTTGCAATGCATTATCTGGGTGAAAAACTCTTCACAAGTTTCGCGTAAGGTGTCACCAGTGGAATGGTAAAGTTATTTATTATTAAAAATCCGTTATCGACTATAAATGAGCCCAATTTCAGGATGACTATAAATATTTTGTGTGGTTTTCACGAAGCCATGGTTCGTTGTAAAAATCGCTCATGAAGTGTCAGTTAAGGTGTCATTGAAGATGGATCAAGAAGGGTATCATTAAAAGTCCATTTACAATAAGAAATCAGCCTTATTCCAGGATGAATATAATTGTTTTTCTCCCGTTTTCTGCGATTCTTTGTTTGTAATATTGAAATTGGAAACAATCATATCAGGGTAGGTGTCGGTGCAGGATAGTCAAGGTACGTTATCAAGAAATCTCCGTTGCCGACTAGAAATGACCCCGATTTCATGATAAGTATAAATATTTTCTGTCTGGTATTCACGGAGCCATACTTCTTGGTAATAATCGGATCTGAAGTGTCAGGTAAGCTGTCAATGAAGAAAGATCAAGTATGTTCTTATGAAAAATTTGATTTCAGTCAGAAATCATCTTGATATCAGGATGGCTATAAATATTCTTGTTCCGTTTTTTGCAATACATTTTCGGGGTGAAAACGCTGCAGAAGTTTCAGGTAAGGTGTCACTAGTGGAAAGATAAAGTAGCTTATTAAAAATCTGTTCTCGAATAGAAATGAACCCAATTTCAGTATGATTATATATATTTTGTGTGGTTCTCACAGAGCTATGATTCTTTGTAAAAATCGCACCTGAAGTATCAGGAAAGGTGTCACTGAAGAAAGATCAAGTAGGGTATCATTAAATGTCCATTTACAGTATGATATCAACCTGATTCAAGGATGACTATAAATATTTTTCTCCTGTTTTCAGCGATTCTTTGATCATACTATTCATAAATGAACCAAGCATATTAGGTTAGGTGTCTATGCAGGAAAGACGATGTAGTTTATTATGAAATCTTCGTTGCCGACTTGACATGAACCCGATTTCATGATGACTATAAATATTTTGTGTCTAGTATACAAGGAGCCATTGATCCTGGTAAAAAAATCGCACCTGATGTATCAGGTAAGGTATTACTGAACAAAGGTCAAGTAGATTATTATGAAAATTTCGTTTTCAGTCAGCAATCTTTACGATTCCAGGATGACTACAGATATTTTTTTCCGACTTTGCAATGCATTTTCGTGGTGAAAAACTCTCCGGATATTCCAGGTAAGGTGTCATTGGTGGAAAGATAATGTAACTGATTATTAATAATTCTTTCTCGACTAGAAATGAACTCGATTTCAGGATCACTATAAATATTTTGTGTGTTGTTTTCCAGTGCATCGTTCGTGGTAAAAATCGCACCTGACGTGTAAGATAAGGTGTCACAGAAGGAAAATCATGTAGGTTATTATAAAATATCCAGTTACAATTAGAAATCAACCTGATACCAAGATGACTATCAGTCTATTTGTTCAGTTTTCTGCGATTATTTGTTCGTAGTGAGAAACGCACCAAGCATATCAGAGTACGTGTCTGTGAAAGAAATTCATGGTAGTTTACCATGTCATCTCCGTTGCTGAAAAGAGATGAGCCCGATTTCGGGATGACTATAAATATTTTCTCTCTTGTTTTCACGAAGCCATACATCGTAGTTATATTCGCACCTGAAGTATCAGGTAAGGTGTCATTGAAGAAATATGAAGCATGTTCTTATAAATAATTTGATTTTAGTCAAAAGTCATTTATATTTCAGAATGACTATAAATATTCGTGTTCCATTTTTTGAAATGCATTATCGGGGTAAAAAACTCTCCAGAAGTTTCGCGCAAGGTGTCAGTGGTGGAAAGATAAAATTATTTATTATTTAAAATCCGTTATCGACTAGAAATGAACCCAATTTCAGGATGATTATAAATATTTTGTGTGGTTTTCACGGAGCCATCGTTCGTGGTATAAATCGCTCCTGAAGTATCAAGTAAGGTGTCATTGAAGATGGATCAAGTAAGGTATCATTATAAGTCCATTTACAGTTAGAAATCAACCTTATTCTAGGATGACTCTAAATATTATTCTCCCGTTTTCTGTGATTCTTTGCTCGTAATGTTGAAATAGGAACCAATCGTATCAGGGTAGGTGTCGGTGCAGAAAAGACATGGTAGGTTATCATGAAATCTCCGTTGCCGACTAGAAATGACCCCGATTTCATGACAATAAATATTTTCTGTCTGGTTCCCAAGGAGCCATCTTTCCTGGTTAAAATCGCACCTAAAGTGTCAGGTAAGATGTCACTGAACGAAGATCAAGTAGCTTAGTATTAAAAATCAGTTTTCAACCAACAATGATTACGATTCCAGGATGACTTCAGATATTTTTTTCCGATTTTGCATGCATTTTCGTGATCAAAACCTCTCCCGATATTTCAGGTACGGTGTCATTGCTTGAAAGATAATGTAATTTATTATTAAAAATTCTTTTTCGACTAGAAATTAACTCAATTTCAGGATGACTATAAATATTTTGTCTGGTATTCACAGAGCCATACTTCGTGGTAATAATCGGACCTGAAGTGTCAGGTAAGGTGTCATTGAAGAAAGATCAAGTACGTTCTTATGATAAATTTGATTTCAGTCAGAAATCATCTCGATATCAGGATGGCTATAAATATTCTTGGTCCGTTTTTTGCAATGCTTTTTCGAGGTTAAAAACTGTCCTAAAGTTTCACGTAAGGTATTACTAGTTTAAAGATAAAGTTATCTATAATTAAAAACCCATTTTCGAGTAGAAATGAACGCATTATTTATTATTAAATTTCCGTTCTCGATTAGGGGTGAACTCAATTTCAAGATGACTATAAATATTTGGTGTGGTTTTCACGGAGCCAGGGTTAGTGGTAAAAATCGCACCTTTTGTACAGGTAAGGTGTCATTGAAGATGGATCAAGTAGGGTATCATTAAATGTCCATTTACATTAAAAAATCAACCTTATTCCTGGATGACTATAAATATTTTTCTTCGGTTTTATGCGATTCTTTGTTCGTACTATTGAAAATGGAACCAAGCCTATCAGGGGAGGTGTCGGTGCAGGAAAGACAAGATAGTTTATCATGAAATCTTCGTTGCTGACTAGAAATGATCCCGATTTCATGATGATTATAAATATTCTGTGCCTAGTTCACAACTAGCCATTGATCTTGGTAAAAATCGCACCTGAAGTATCAGGTAATCTGTTACTGAACAAAGATCAAGTTTTTATTATGAAAATTTCGTTTTCAATCAGCAATAATTACGATTCCAGGATGAGTACAGATATTTTTTTCCGACCTTCCAATGCATTTTCGTTGTGAGAAATGCTCCCAATATTTCAGGTAAGGTGTCATTGGTGGAAAGATAATGTAACTGATCATTAAAAAATTCTTTCTCGTCTAGAAATGAACCTAATTTCAGGATCACTAAAAATATTTTGTGTATGGTTTTCCAATGCATTTTTCGTGGTAAACACCGCACCTGACGTATCAGATAAGGTGACACTGAAGGAAAATCCAGTAGGTTATTATAAAATATCCAGTTACAATTAAAAATCAGCCTGATTCCTGGATGACTATCAATCTATTTGTTCAGTTTTCTGCGATAATTTGTTCGTAGTGAGAAACGCACTAAGCATATCAGAGTACGTGTCTGTGAAAGAAATACAAGGTAGTTTACTATGTTATCTCCGTTGCTGAATAGAGATGAACGCAATTTCAGTATGACTATAAATATTTTCTCTCTTGTTTTCGCAAGCCATACATCGTAGTAATAATCGCACCTGAAGTATCAGGTAAGGTATCATTGAAGAAAGATCAAGTATGTTCTTATGAATAATTTGATTTCAGTCAAAAGTCATTCAGATTTCAGAATGACTATAAATATTCGTGTTCCATTATTTGCAAAGCATTATCGTGGTGAAAAACTCTGCAGAAGTTTCGCGTAAGGCGTCACTGGTGGAAAGATAAAGTTCTATCTATCTACCTATTGCCAGACTCCTCAATCCCGAACGGGGTGGCCACAAACAAATCGCCTCCCACCACACAACAAACTTCCAATCCAGATACTATCCATCCAGATACCTCATCTTCTACCCCAGTTACTACACAGCCTGTTTCTCTCCTTACTCCTGCCACTCTCGTTAACTCTCCTTCCCCACTTCACCTCACGTCACCCTTAACCTTACCTACCTCTGCCTCCTCTCTCTCTCATACTCCCATCACTTCCACACATCCAACCATGACCCAAACAACCCCTCCTCCCCAGTCTATCTATGTCGACGATGAGAATCGTCCCAAATTTACCGTCGAGGACTCCACTTGGTCTGTTTATGATTTCCTCAGAGAGATCGAAACCGACATCCACAATCAGCGGATTACAGATGAAAACCTCAAAGTCTCATATCTTATGGGTCGCGTACACCAAGGCAAATCGGACATCGGATCCGCGATCCGTGCAGGACATTTTGATGGCATTGAAACCTATGATGATTTCCGTAAGGAACTCATAACACTTTGTTGCCAACATTCCAATGCCGCATCTCTCATTGGGTTCACTAATCTCCTCACCCAGATGGATGAGGATATGCAAGTCCCCCCCCCCCCAACATCCCAAACTACACGAAGCAGCCGCTGCCATAGCTAGATCCGCCAATTACTTGTAGGCACGAAATGGGTTCAGGACGTAGTTGGAGCTCCTATGGTTTCACTCAACAACCTTGCAGATTTATTTGGTTACCTAAGATTCCTCCACTAGCTTGTTCCTAAACAGAGAGAAATATCCCTGGCGATCGGTTTCAATCCAGGAGATAAAATTGTTCAGATCACTAAAACCATCCATGAAAGAACAGGTTCAAACCACACGTATCAGGCCACAAACCGCCCCTTGGTCTCTCAGGTCTGTCACACTACCACTCCCCCAGACCAATACCACTCCCATTCAACCACACGAGGCGCCACGCATCGTTCTCCAACCGCCAGTCGTGATCAGTCTAGTGTCCGACAGAACAGACTGTCCTCGATCCTCTGCTGGCACTGTGGCAAACCCGGACATCGAGCAAACAGTTGCGACCATAGACACACATGGCCTTACTCCCAAACTAGACGGCATACACCTTCCCGTTCGCGTCGCCCTAAATGCAAATATCACAAGACTAGTACGACACACAGTAAAGACGAGTGTCGTTACCTAAATCGCCACCAGTTGGGGGAAGCGCCGCGTATCGGACCAATATGACGTAGCAACAGAACACAAACTCACCATCCACCATGTAGGACCTATAACTTCCTCAGGTCTAGTCATTCTAGGACGAAGTAATGACATACCAACGTCGTTCTTCGTGGACACCGGATCTATAGTAAACTTGATTTCTGATACCTGTTTAGACATCATTCAACGCCACCGCTACCACGTCAGTTTCCTTGAGCCGCCTGACATTCGCCTATGCGGTGTAGAAGGCTCCGAGTTTAAGGTCAAGGGAAGAGTCACTTTAGAAGTACAACTAGGCAGCGCCTTGCTCCCTTTCCCAATAGAATTTCATGTTACTAATGACCTGAAATATCCAGCAGATGCCCTTATTGGCTTACCCACCATGGCACAACACTCCATTGCATTATTGCCTGCCTGTAGTAGTATAAACATTTCTGGGTTCCCAGTCTATAGTATAGAATGTTACCATCCTGTACTGCCAGTAACTTCAGTCATTCAGTCCCCCCTGACTCTCGCACTCCCTAAGAGTACAGAACAATCCGAGCCGTCATCATCATCATCACCCGAGAATACAGAGATCATTCCCTCGCTGACTGAGAGCAAGGAAATACCTGATAATACATTCTCTCAGCATTCAGAAAAGTCTCTTCCAGCCTCCTCTAACGACAGCACTACAGCCGACTCAGCCACCTCTCAGTTACCTACCTCACAAAGTCTAACTGATGTTCTCCAACACGCAGAGACAAGGCGTGCCGTGCAGTAACGAATACATGCACAATTTTGTTACCGCATGAGTTCACCAAACTCTGTTAGTGTTGTAGGTGCAAAAGAAGGAGTGGATGTACTAACACTACCCGAGACGTGTTGTGTGAATTGCTTAACTTATGAGTCAGCCTGGTGCACGATCTCAGAGGACAGCCTCTGTTATCTATACTTGCTCAATGTCACGAATGCACCACTAAACCTTGAAAGTGGTGTAAAGATCGGAGATTTCCTAGTATATCCAGCGGCTGTAATGGTGTGCCAGGAATCCTCTATCTCTGCTGTTCATACAGATGATGATGATATTCAATCAACATGTATATGTGCCATTAACTCAACGGGATTTGCTCCGACTCGTTCACCTGACCTACTCTCAAATCTGACTTGCAACGATTTTCCACAGCATAAATCTCAACTGCTCGACCTTTTGCACAATTACAGAAATGTGGTAGCCTTACCCGGAGAACAAATGGGCAAGACAGACTTAGTCAAACATCACATAGACCTAGTGCCAGGAACTCAGCCAATTTACATGCTAGCATATCGGTTACCTCACAGCTTGAGAAAACAGACAGATCAGATGGTACAGAAAATATTAGTTCAGGACATTATCGAACCCTCCATCAGTCCATGGAATAGCACTCTTTTCTTAGTCTCAAAATGACAGCAACTTTAGACCAGTAGTGGACTATCGTAAAGTGAACTCGGTAACCGTTCCAGACCGTTTTCCGTTACCTGTCCTCACAGATTTGCTAGAATCCTAAGTGGTTACTGGCAGGTCGAGATGGAAGAATCCTCTGGCCCAGTTACAGCCTTCAGCACCCCTTCCGGACATTTGCAGTTTAAGAGACTTCCTTTTGGTTTGAGAAATGCTCCTTCAGTATTTATGCGACTTATTCATTCGGTCTTTAGTGGCATGATGGGCCACTCTCTTTTTGCTTACCTAGATGACGTCATTGTTGTAAGTAAATCAGTCCCTGACCATTTTGCCAAACTATAACAAGTATTGGAACGCCTACAGCTAGCAGGCCTGAAAATCAACCTCAGTAAATGTGACTTCCTGAGAAAGAAAACCAACTTTCTAGGACATGTCGTCGACGCACAAGGCATTCATACTAATGACGACAAAACTAAGGCGATCATCAATTTCCCAGAACCTACCACTACCGATGCTGTCAGAAGTTTCCTAGGCCTAAATGGTTACTATCGCAGATTCATTAAAGACTATGCAAAGATCGTCACTCCTCTAACCCACTTACTATGGAAGAATGTATCCTTTGTGTGGACTAACGATCAGTCCCAGGCTTTCCAAGCGCTAAAGACAGCTCTTGTCAATGCCCCAATTTTAGCATTCCCTGATTATACCAAACCCTTTCTTCTATGCACAGACACCTCAGGCGCAGGACTTGGTGCAGTTTTAATGCAACTAGATCAAGCATCCAGGAAGCGTGTAATAGCGTATGCTAGTCGCGCACTTACTACCGCTGAACGTAATTACAGTGTCACCAATGTTGAAGATTTGGCAGTAGTCTGGTCGTTGAAACATTTCAGAGACATAGTATATGGTTATCCAGTGCATATCCAGAGAGACCACCTTCCTTTATGTGATTTGTTTAAGAGACGCAACCTCATCAGTAGGTTAGCTAGATGGTCCATCACCATCCAGGACTTCAATCCCACTTTTCAGTATGTCCCAGGAAAATCGAATGTAGTCGCAGACGCCCTCTCACGTCATGTAGCCGCACCTGTCACGTCCCTGCAGCCCAAGACCACTGACAGCACAACCTTAACATCAGAAGGTGTTCAAAACTCTCAGCGCAAAGATTCCATGTGGTCCCAAGTAGTTTATTTCCTCGAATCAGGAGATGCCTCGACCTTACCTGCTCTACCAGTACCACTGGATGAGTTCATACTAAAAGATGGTCTCTTGTACATAAAAACATTCCTTACAGGGAAGGATTTGCCCAACAGAGTACACCAACTCGTTGTCCCTACTGACCAGATATCTGCGGTCCTTCACATCGTTTTACATAGGATTACATAGGATTACATAGGAAACCAAACAGCAACAGACCTTCTGGTCCTTTCGAGGCTGCTTGTTACAGAGAAGGCTAGGACTACAAGATCTATCTCTACATGCTGAAGGATAACGATAGTAAAGCAAGAAGGCTCCCCCCACCTCCAAACCCTCCAGGAAAAAAGTGAGAAAAACCACCATGCAGCATGGAAAAACTGACATGGAAATTTCATAGGAAATACAGGAAAGGTCACATTCTATACTACTTTCTGTAAGGTACCTGTCTGAGTAACCTGAAAGAGAAAGTAATCAAATAAACTAATAGCTACGGTATGACATTATAAACGGGTACGTTGAGTTAAATTAATCCCTCGGTCTCGGTTGGACTCTGCGAGAATTCAGAAGTTACGGATACACATAAATATAGTAATCCCATGGTCTCAGTTCGACTCTGTGGGAAGAAACTTAAAACATTATCACCAAAACTACAAAAGTAAGTTATTCTGACAGAAAAAGAGTCAGCTGAGGATTCTCGTGCAATTACTTGTCTATTTTGTTTTTGAATGTGTTAATTGAGATACTGTTCACGGTATCTGAGGGTAATCTGTTCCAGATATGTACGACTCTGTTGAAGAAGAAGTATTTTGCTTCATGGGATTGGAAATGCTTTCCCATAATTTTGCAGCCATTACTTCTAGTTTGCCTTGACCGGTCTATTTCAAAATATTTATTCATGTCTAAGTTGTCATATCCCTTCATGATTTTGAAAACTTCAATAAGATCACCTCTTAACCTGCGCTTCGTTAGGCTAAATAGTTTAAGTTCCTCGAGGCGTTCCTCATATGGTTTGTTTCTAAGTCATGGTATTATTTTTGTGATTCTTCGCTGTATTTTCTCTAATTTTTCTATATCCTTTCTGTAGTACGGAGACCAGAATTGCACACAATACTCAAGATGGGGGCGCACTAGCGAGTTGTACAAGGCAAGTATGACTTTTTCCGATTTAAACTCAATAGTTCTTCCAATAAAACCCACCAGCTTGTTTGCAATTTTAACTGCCTCGGTACACTGCTCACTCGGTTTTAGGTCATTTGATATTATCACACCAAGATCCTTTTCATTGTCTGTACTTGATAACAGGACATTATTCATTTTGTAATTCGCATGGACGTTGTTACTTCCAATATGAAGTACTTTGCATTTTTCTGTGTTGAATTTCATTTGCCATTTTTCTGCCCAGCTTGTTAAAGTATTAAGGTCATTTTGTAACTGTTGCCACTGAAATTTTGAAGTAACTTGACTGGTTATTTTAGTATCATCTGCAAATTTTGAAATTTTACAATTTAGACCCTCATCAATATCGTTTATATACATAATAAAAAGTATCGGTCCAAGTACTGAGCCTTGGGGAACGCAGCTAATCACGTTACGCCACTTAGATTCCTTTTCGTTTATCACAACTTGCTGTTTTCGGTCTGAAAACCAGTCTTGTAACCATTTCTGCTTATTTCCATTTATACCGTGTGCTTCTATTTTGCTCATGAGACACTTGTGGGGGACAGTGTCAAATGCTTTCTGAAAGTCAAGGTAAATTATAACTACTGCTCTTGAGTCATCATTTGATTTGTAAACATCATGGAAGAAGTCGTAAGTTAGTTAAGCATGAACAACGTTGTCTGAATCCATGCTGTGAGTCTTTAATTATATTATTTACTTCTAAATAGTTAACTATTTTATCTCTTATGATTTTTTCCATTAACTTACCCACTATTGATGTTAAGCTAATTGGTCTGTAATTTCCTGGGTGCGACTTATTTCCTTTTTTGGAAATTGGTGTTACATTTGCTAGTTTCCATTCGCAAGGAACTTTCCCGGTACTTAATGATTTATTGAATAAGACAGAGAGTGGCAGCAGTAACTCATTCTTTGCTTCTTTGAGAATTTTCGGTAATATTTTATCAGGGCCAGGGGTTTTGTTTATGTTTGTATTATTTATGGCTGCAAGGATATCGCTATGATAGATAGTATAGTTGCTAAGGATTGTGCTATTTGCTTGGTTTGTGGGTTCCATTAGGTTTCTGGTGGTGTTTTCTACCGTAAAAACAGACGCAAAGTACTCGTTTAGAATGTTTGCCATTTCAACCTCATTTTCTGTGTGTTTGCCATTATTCATTTCTAGAGGGCCTATTGATGTAGCCATTACGTTTTTCTTTCTAATGTAGCTGTAAAATTCTTTAGGGTTTGATTTGCATGTATTAGCAATGTGGATCTCCAGTGCTCTTTTGCTCTGTTTGATAAGTCTTTTCAATGTGCGGCATAGGTTTTCGTACTGTAATTTATCATCATTATTTTGTGTAGTTTTATATTTGTGGTATGCCTGTTTTTTGGCTGTTAAGTTACTTTTAATTTCACTAGACCACCAATTTGGTTTACTATTACCAGCTGGATGCCTGTTATGTAGTGGCACACATGACTTTACTGCTTCATTAATTTTTTTTTTTTTTTTTTTGGGTGAATATTTCCCATGTTTGGTTTATGTCATCTGTTTCAGACATTTGATTCCAGTCTGTAGATGCAAGTAACGCTCCGAGTCTGGTGAAATCTGCTCTATGATAGTCTGGGACCTTTTCTTTGCTTTCTGTTTCTTTCACTTTTTCAGAAGTAATATTAAACTGTATAATTCTATGATCGCTGGAACTAAACTCGGGTCCAATTTCAACGTTGTTGACTAGGTTATCATTTGTTGTTAAGATGATGTCTAGGATATTGTTACCTCTCGTTGGATATTCTACGTGTTGGGAAAGGGCGCTGTCTTGAAGATTCATGTAAAGCTCTTGTCCTGAGTGCGCAGTTAGCGGTTCACCCCACTTTATTACCGGTAGATTAAAGTCTCCAAAAATTACACTGTCCTCCTCAACAAATTTCCGCAATTTGATCATAAAGTTTTTCATCTGTGTCCACTGACTGTGCTGGAGGGCGATAGATGAGACATATATTTATTTTGTGCGATTTAATACTCAGCTGAACGTAACTAGCATCTATGTTGGTAATACTGGGTTTGGATAGCACAAGGGGGTGCAGACTAGTTTTCACGTATAGTAAAACACCGCCACCAGCTCGGTGAGGTCGCTCACAGCTGAAAATATTGTACCCTGTTAATGAGTATTCTGCTAAAAAGTCACGGTCAGATGTGTTAATCCAGGACTCTGTGATGCCAACAATGTCATAATTTTCTAGGTAAATAAGAGATTCTAAATCCTCAAACTTGTTGCGCAGACTATGTGCATTAACATAGCAGACTCTAATTCCGTCCCAACAGTTGATGAACTGACTCCGCAGGTATTTACGTTGAGGTTACTGATCCTGGACGTTCCGCGTTTTTTGATCTAAAGAGGGCAACTTTATCATGTAAACGTCTACCTAGCCGTGCTGCTCCTACCGAGTTCAAATGGAGGCCATCTTCCTGGAAAAGTGTATGTTGCTCATAAAACTGGTCCCAGAGATTGACAAAGTCGACTCCTTCTTGTGTGCAGAGAGATTTGAGACGGTTATTTGTGCTGAAAGCCTTATCATAAAAACTATTCTCTGCCTTGATCCTTGGTAGTATGCCGGATATTATTACATTCGTGGACTTAGTTTTATATTGCTTGATCATCTCGTGATACTTTGCAAGTAATTCCTCCGATCTGATGCGCTTCTGATCATTCGTACCAACATGGATGACGTATAGAGTTTTATCATTTGCGTCTTTTGTGACCTCATCACAGGCTTCTGTGATATCACACAGTCCACCTCCTGGGAAACAGTACCTCTTTCTGCTACTAGGGGCACGTCCACAAAATTCCTCTAGCTGACCGCGTACAATAGAGTCCCCAATAAACCTTGTTTCTTCTGACTCATCAACTGCTTCGGCAAGGATTTGGAATCAATTGTACGTAGTTATAGGGAGGTGCTTCCTCGTACCTTTTACGGGTTTTGCGCCATTTCTTACCATGGTAAAGGGGATTTCGTTTGGCAAGGGAAGTACGGAATCATTGGGTAAGGAAGATACACTATCATTTGTATCTGCCTGATGGGCAGGGGCTGGTTCGGGCTCGGTACGTACACGTCTTCCATCTTGAGCATTGTCAGGAACTCCTACGTTTGCTGCTACGAACTCTTTCAGTACCTCAAATTCTGCCTTGAGTTCATTGTAATTTTTCCTTGATTCAGCTAAACCATTTTCTAGCTCTCTTCTCAAGATGCATAGTTTGCATACAGGTGCCGAAAGTAATCCGAAAAGTATTGAGGCGCGAAACGACCAGTACATTCCTGGCGGACCTTCAGTGTAGATGGCATTTTGCAGCAATATTTCCAAAGTACCACAAAAAAATATAAAATAATTTACAACTGACTAAGGGATGTTGTTTCAAATGGATAATCTTCTCTATAAATGAAATATTGAATTTCTAGGGAGATTCACTTACTTTCTATATAGTATCTTCCTATTACCAGTGTAAAAAGAATAGAAAATCTACTTGCTATAGCACAATCCAAGTAACCATGAATGCCTTTACCAGTGTAAACATAAAAATAGAAAATCTACTTGCTATTGTATAATCTAACTTACCATGAATTGTTGAAATACACCATAAACTGATTTACTGGGACAAAAATTTTAATAAATAAATAAATATATAAAATATAAAATAAATAATGAAATATAAAATAAATAAAAATAAATAAATAGCAGTAGAATGGAGGGAAAAATCAAAATATAACCAGAATCACTCAGTGAATAAGTGTTTGTAGTGTATACACTATTTCACTGGTGTACCTGGCTTCACTCAGTGAATAAGTGTTTGTAGTGTATACACTATTTCACTGGTGTACCACCAAACACAGTTGTTGTTCTATACAAAAGACACAGCTGATAGTGTAGAAAATCTACTTGCTATAGCACAATCCAATTAACCATGAATGCCTTTACCAGTGTAAACAGAATAGGAAATCTACTTGCTATGGTACAACCTAACTTTCCATCAATTCCTATACCTGTATAAAAATAGAAAATCTACTTGCTATTGTATAATCTAACTTACCATGAATTGTAGAACTACACCATAAACTGTTTTAGTGGGACAAAAAATTAAATAAACAATAAATAAAATATAAAATAAAAATGAATAAATAACAGTAGAATGGAGGGAAAAATAAAAAATAACCTAGCTTCACTCAGTGAACAAGTGTTTGTAGTGTATACACTATTTCACTGGTGTACCACCAAACACAGTTATTACTCTATACAAAAGACACAGCTGATAGTGTGGAAAACACAAGTCCAAAGAGAGCTGGTTGGTGAATACACTCAATACACTAATACCACTTACAAGTGAGAAAAGATAATTTACCTGCTATGATATCGTTCTAACTGACCTTGATCTGCTGGAAAATTAAACTTTAATATGACTGGTGATAAAAATATATGCGGGAAAACGATGCAGAGGGTGGGAGAGAATGTAAACAAAGGAGCAGTCGAACGATTCACAACTTCAACACGCTCTAAAACTGTTGTATGTAAGCTATTTTAATACTTTACACGGTGGAAATATGTCTAGGACTCTTATAACACTAATCTATTCACTTTCGCACTGTTATTCCCTCAAACTAAAGCACTTGGAATAGCGGAGCACTGCTGAATGCGTCTGAATCCAAGATGGCTGCCCGTTCATGATATACCTCACGTATCCCATCCAGGTAAAGATCGATGCTTGCACCAAGCACGTCTCGAGTACTATTGGCCAACAATGCGTCGCGATATCAATGAGCACTGTGACTCTTGCATCTCGTGCCACCGCCACAAAGGTTTCACCAGCTTACCTGCACCTCTCTTACAATATCCAATCCCGCCACGCCCATGGGAAACAGTGTCCATCGATCTTCTAAAACTCCCTCTTACAGAATCAGGCGCAGAGTATTTGTTTGTAGCAGTCAACCACTTCTCACGCTACTGTGTCCTCGTACCCCTCTCAGATAAGACCGCAAAGAGTGTTGCACGTGCCTTAGTAGATCACGTAATTTGCCCGTTCAGTACACCACATACCATCCTCACTGACAACGGTACTGAGTTCAACAATAGCCTCCTGGAGGAGATCTGTCGCCGCTTTAAAATTCATAAATGCAATGTCATATCTAACCATCCAGCTTCCAGTGGCCTTGTATAGCGCCACAATAGAAAAATCTTAGAGTGCCTCAGACACCTAGGCTCGCATAGTTCGTCATGGGATGACTGGATTCCCCAAGTGGCATCCTCAATCAATAGCTCCATCAATGCTTCCATTGGCGAATCTCCCTTCTTTGTCCTCTTTGGTTTTGACAAACACATACCATACACCCTGTTATCCTCAAAGCCAGACCCCATCTATAACATGGATGACTATGTCAAAGTAAGATTGGCCAACTTCCAAACAATCCATCAGTAAGTAACATCCAATCTCGCTTCATCTAAGGAGGACATGATACAACGCCAACATAAATCTGCCTCTCCTATCATTTTCAACGTCGGTGATCTAGTCTTTGCTCATTCCCATATGCATACCTCTAAATTGGATGACAGATTTACCGGCCCCCATCGCTTACTGAATAAACAAGCCAACAAGTTCCACATCCAAGACCTCTCCACTACAGACACTAAGTGGGCCCATGCTCACGATCTAAAACGTGCTCCACGGGGCCTAGAGTTGGAAGAATCACTTGCACAACCTACTGCTCTCCCTCCTACTCCACAAATCCCCCAATCTACCCCATCTCCACCTATCCATTAGTCTCCTTCATCTCCACCTACACCTACTCATTCATCACCCAGTCAATATCGATCCAAACTGCATTCCGCCCATCAGCCTCTCCAGGAACTCTCCCATTAATTCTAACCTAATCTTCTAGGTATGATGTTAGCGGTCTACCTGCTGGCAGTGCTGACCCTCCTAGGGTCCAGGTCAGGTGAGGACGATGGTGGAGTACGTCCCTGGGCCTTGGTCGGCTCGGGAGGCGAGGTAATGCTCATCGAATGTAGTCTCCCTGCGCTACGATCTTACGCCCGTGGCCGACGTAGCCATCGCCCTGCCTGCCTATGCGCACCAGATCCATAAAATCAAGACCCACCTCACAGCCCTCATGGGGAAACACAACCCAAATCAGTATTTGTATCATCTTTTCCTTCCATTCTCCTTGCAGTTGCAATACATTTCTGGTAAATTCAGCGAGCTCAATGACACATTCTCCATTCAGCCACCCGTAGGTCGTTCTCGTGTGAAACGAGGTCTCTTTGACCTCGGAGGTGAGATTCTAAGCGGCTTGTTTGGCGTCGCTACAGCCCGTGACCTTTCCGGCTTCAAATCTGACCTAGCTCATTTAGCTTCCACCCTAGAATCTCAACGCAGAGTCATCAAGGTCCAACACACTATGTTACAGAAGATTACAACCCACCTAAATGATGTAACTTACACACTGAACAATTTCACCGACATCTTAAAACAACACAGCTCAAATATCAACGTTATTTCTCAGTTCTTTTATATCAAACTCAACATGGATAATCTCCAACT
>JAGKTI010014017.1:0-22237 GCA_018397915.1 Birgus latro
AGAGAGAGAGAGAGAGAGAGAGAGAGAGAGAGAGAGAGAGAGAGAGACCCGACTTTAGATTTTTTTTCTGGAATAATTTTTTGATGTTATCATCTTCACGTCGTTAAATTTAAACCAGATTGATCCGTTTTGCACTCTTCACATTAAGGCATTTATGTAGAAATCAGAGCTCTGTTTTAATCACATTTTTATTTTTTTATCACAGCAATACTGTAGGGAAGATTATTACATGTACAGTCCATTATTTATATTTTAGGCTGTGATGGTGGTTGACGTATTGTGTGTATATATATATATATAAATTACAAGAAAGTCATGAATTTGCGTATAGTGTTATAATCCTAAAAGGTTTAGACAAAATACATGGTTTTATGAAGAAATTCCGAGAAGTGAAACATTGAAATGCCAGTGGCTGAAGTCCTGAATGAATTAAGATTTTAATCTGTCACACTAGTTCTTGACAATATGTACTGTGTTTTACTGTGTTTTATTCATTTAAGACTTCAGCCAAGAGCATTTCAATGTTGACAGGATAACGGATGACTAAGACTTAGGACTCATGCCTTCCTTTTGGCTGTCATGTTTTGGGTTGTCTCAGCCAGTTTAACTAAGTTACCTTAAATGGGTCGTGGCCAGATGCAATTTCTGATTGGAATGATTTATAGGTAGGGAAGGAATGTGTGGAAGATATGGTTCAGGAATGAGTAAAGGAAGGAAGAAAAGGAGGGAATGAATAACTATTCGGGGAGGTAGCTTTCTTGATGTAGTTTCAGATTTGAAAGACGGACAGTTAGGAAGGGGATGTGAGAAAGATATTCTTCAGTAAGGAAGGAGGGAAGCAATAAAAGCGAAGGGAGTTAGGCAGGTAGGGAAAGAATGTCAGGAAGAGATATTTCAGAATGGAAAGAAGGATGGAAATAAGAATGGCAGGCAAGGAAGGAGGGAGGCAGGTTGGGAAGGAATGGAAGGAAGATGAATACTTTAACTTCAGTCTTTCTTTATTCCTCAATGACATCAGAACGCGGACCTGGGCATCGTAGACTTCACCATCACCGCACAGAGAGCAGAGGCCGTCGACTTCAGCATGCCCTTCATGAACCTTGGTGAGAGACAGAGAGATAGAACTGACCTAAAAGTTCTTTATATGACAGCCATAATCAATAGAATGTCCTACTCGCGTATCGTTAACCCCTTCAAAACAGTGACGTATGTTGTTTTTTAATCAGTCCACCTCCAGACGCTTTTATTCACTTGAGGAGAGGCTTTTTGATCCAGACGGTTTAGATATAGTTTTCAGTAATCTCAATACGGGAGGTCTTTCTCAAGTTAAATAAAATCGTCTGAAAGCTTAAGAAATAACGTAATGCATCATCAGCGTGAACGGGTTAACACTGAATGCACAAATGTGTACTCTGATCCCTGATATGTAAATCGGGGGGTTAAGAGGACGTGCCTGACCCATTCCTGTTTTATTTCACCCAGGCATCAGCATTATCTTCACAAAGCCGTTGAAGAAGTCTCCGAGTCTGTTCTCCTTCATGTCGCCCTTCTCCTTCGATGTGTGGATATACATGGCCACCGCCTACCTTGGAGTCTCGGTGCTGCTCTTCATTCTGGCCAGGTGAGGGTAAAGGCGGTTGGATTAGGTTAAGTTGGGTTAGGTTGTATTTGGATTGGTTTGGTTATGTTGGGTAAGGTTAGATTAGGTTAGGCTGGGTTAGGTTAGGTTAGGCTTGGTTTAGTTAAGTTAGGATAGGTTAGTCTAGATTAGGTTAAATTTAGATAAGTTTGGTTATGGGTCAACATGAATTAGCTTTGGTAAGGTAAGGTTTGATTGGGATGATTAGCTTAGTTTAGATCTAGTTTGCTTAGGTTAGACTAGAGTAGATTTTATTGTGTTAGGTTTCGTTTGGCCAGTTCAGATTAGGTTTGGCTTGATCGGGTTAAGGTAGTTGGTTTCAGTTTCACTTCGGTTTGGTTAGGGCGTGGTGGGGTAGGGTAAGGTAGGATAGGTGTGGGTTGGTTTGGTTAATGTGGGTTAGATAATGTTAAGTGTGATTTGATTGGTTGGGTTTAATCAGCTCAGGTTAGTGTGAGTTTGAGCTGCATTAGGTCAACTTTGATTGTGCTTTATTATGTTAAGGCAGGTGAGGGCAGGTCAGCATGAATCAGGTGATGTTAAGTTAATGTTAGGTTTACATTTCAGTTCTGGTTACGGAATTGCATAGGGCAGGGTAGGTTTGATTAGTCTGGGTTAGGTTAAGTTAGAGCAAGTAGGTCAGGTTTGGCTGGGTCAGGTTTAGTTTGGTATGATTTCGTCAGCACCTTAGGTTACGTTAGGACATGGTTAAGGTTAGGGTTAGATTGTATTTATGTTAGCTTGGTTTGGTTAGTTCGATCTGTATTACTTAAATCGTCAGGTCTGGTTAGGTTAAGTTAGGAAAGAATAATTTTGGTTGTTAGGATCAATTAGATTAGGTTAGGCTGTTTATAACATTAGGCTGATGGATTAGAAATGTGTACATATTAGAAATATTAGGAAATTGGTTTTACTTTAAAGAACCTACGTTAGGCTAGGTTAGATTAGATTAGAGAGATCATTTAGGCAAGAACAGATTTGATATAATAAGGTTAGTATGAGCTGAGATGGGTAAGGCTATACTAGATTAGGCAAGCGAGTTAAGTTAGCCTGCAATAGGTTTGATATGACAAGGTTAAGTTAGGATGAGTTAGATAAGGTTAGGGTTGGTTAACCCAAAGCCGCATTTTCGTGTTGGCATTGGAACGGTCACAAACAGCTGCAACGTGTGGCTTCCTGGGACGTGACTGGTGCAGAAATTTCTTGATCCCCCAAACTGACAGCACAAAAATGCGACTTGTGGATTCGGTTGTAGTATAAGTAAAGTATATCTGCATGATTCCTAGAATTATGCTGTACTTGATAGAAATTTATAAATATTGGTTAAATTGGTTACCTTTGAATACAGCAGTCTGTTAATTGGACCATGTACGGTTAATGTAGTTAAAATACAGTTTTAATTGCCACTTAAATATGATATACTAGCATACTCTGTAATCACATAAAAAGTCATTATTATTATATAATTATGTATTCAGTAATCATCCATATACTTAAATAAGAGTAATTATTGATATTGCAGGGAACAGTTACAAGCGGCGACAACTTCGAAAATTAACTTTTTTTTTTCTTTTTTAAAAAATGACTAATTCAAGCTTATTATTTTCAGGACCTCCAAATATAACAGAAACAAGATAAATACAAATGTGTGAAAAAATGTGTGGACTATGCCTGCATTCCACATGGTTTTGTTTATGATATTTTTAGGTTTGCAGTACATGTCGTCGGGAAAACCAGCTGAAAATGGAGGACAGTAAAGCAGAACAAGAAAAATATTCCATTGATCTTGTTCGCTTGATTAATTCTTTTCTTAGTTTCCTCAGATTTGCAGGATATTGATGGTTTTATGAGGGTGCCATAAAGAAAACGGAGCTTGATGACCTGAGAGTGAGGAAGGACATAATAATGAAATTTTTTCTGCTACCTTTTTCGCATTGTTTTTGTTATTTCTGATTTTTACTGTAAATTTTCCAAGTCCATTTCCGCCATGTAGGTTGCTTGAATCATGTGAAGATCTAAATGTACTAACGAGGGAATTGGCCAGGGTTTTGTGTTACAGGGGCATTTACGTTGACCTCTACTTGACATGCTGTGACTTGTTTTGACCTGCATTTGGCATGTCATTACCTTTAACCTGTATTGACGTGCTATGAATTCATTTGACCTGTTTTTGACATGCTGTGATTCGTTTGACCTGTTTTGACCTGTTCTGACTTATACTGATATCCATTTAAATTCAGTGACTTATTTTAACCTGTATTTGACATTTTATGACCTGTATTTAACATGTCCTGTAATGCTTTCTTCTGCCCTGTAATTGACGTTCCAGACACTCTAAACTTACCTCTCTGCTGCAGGTGTGGTAAGTACACCATGAGGGCGGGAGGGGCAGCACTCGGTGTAGTGTATATGACATGATTTTGGTGTGGTGTATATGACATGATTTCACACCACTGCTTGAACCTTGTTAATTATATTTTTGGTGCAGAGGCATTACGTCAATCTTCCTCCTAAAGATTCCATATCTCGCCAGGCGTCTGCAGACACCTGCAAGTGCTAAGGGAAGGAAAGTATGTGTAGCCTGTCTGCTGACATTGCTTACTTTAATAAGTAAGTGTGTTATCAGTATTAGTAGGACAGTGGAATAAGAAATACAGTACGTGAGAAATTACTGAAGTAAACCTATAGAACTTTGTGATAATTTTGTACTTATTTGTACGTAATTTTCATTTTTTTTTACCTAAGTGAAAATACATATTGTAATGAGTTAATGTACACAACATGATAAATAATAGTACAGTTATGTGTTTAATTGAAATAGTAATGCTTAATATTCAGTGACAATGTTTGTGGTGCACTGATGATAATTATGTAGTTGTTGTAAAATCAAAGTGGTTATAAAACGAAATTAGTGCGTCTTGCATGACTCAGCAGTCGGTTAACCAAGCAGAACAAACTAAATGTGCCATAAGAGCCAAGAAAATGCCTGTATAATGTAAGCAAATGCAGTTTTTTATTCATGGTTATGTATTATACTATTTTGTAAGGCAAAAGATGGATTTTGAAAGATCTGAAAATCCTCATTTGGGAGGAACATAGATGATGCAATATTACCGAGGCAGAGGGGTTAAAATGATTTTAAATGACCTGTAATTGACCATGTCTGACTTTAACTGACCTTATCTGACCTCAGTTAGCTTTACCTGACGTATAGTTGACAATCTGATGTTAACCTTATTTGACCTCTAGTTAACCTTATGACCAGCAGTTGACCTTTTTAAAACTTGCAAGTATATCCCTCAACTTATATGACCTCATCCGACCTTTGATAACCATCCGACCTTTCTGACCTGTCTTGATCTCATGTGTACTAGTGTGAATTGTGTTGTTACCTGTGCTGACCTACTCGTATACTGTACTTCAGTGCTTGTCCTGACCTCACAGACCAGCACCCAAGAGATCTATTCATCCAACTCGACCAGCAGTGATCTTTTGTGATCTCTTTTGACCGTACACGATCTCCAGTGACATCTAAATCTCCCAGTGACCTGTCCTAACCTTGGAAGGCCTATAACAGTCTCCAGTGACTTGTTTTTGACCCAGAGTGTACTAAGTTAGGGTAATCTGTTGCAAGCCCCAGTGACCCATTCTGGCCTTTATCAACGTTTTTGACTTGCATACTGATCCTAGATGACCCATGACAAGCCCCAGGGTAGCGAGTCCTAGTACCCATTTCGATATATGATGATCTATACTGACCCAAGGTGAACTGGAGCAAACCCAAATAAAATGTAATAATCCCAAGTGATCTACACTGATCTGTACTAGTCTGGGGTGACCTTTAATATGCAGTACGTTAGTATTCTAAAATGATCCATGATAATCTGTTTTTACCTGAAACAAACTGGAACGACCTATTACAAGCCTCAGAGATACGAACTAATCTGAACTGAACTTGAGTGGCCTTTAATAAACCCACATGACTTGTAACCATCCCCAGTGACTCAGATTAACCTTAACAAGCACTCCAGTGACCTACAGTGACCCTTGATTACCTGCGCTAAACCAGTAATCTCAAACAAATTCAGATTTACCTCGAACAAGCACCCCACTGACTCCTAGTGGCATATTGCAAAAGCACCATTAACTCAGACTGACATATTGCAAACCCCACTGATTGAAACTGACCTGTAAGAAGCATCAGTCAGTAACTTAGACTGATCTGCAACAAGCCTCAGTGACCGGCTATTTACTCTTGATGACCTGTGCTGACCTGGAGTGACGTTCAATTAATCCAAATGACCCGTGACAAGTTCCAGTGACTGAGACTGACTTATAATAGGCAAATCAGTGACCCTCCTAGACCTGGTGATCTCGAACTAACCCAGATGACCCACTACAAGCCCCGGTGACTCAGACTGACCGGTAACAAGCAACTCAGTGACCCTCCCTTACTCGCCTTGACCCGATGACCTGGCAGGATGGCACCGGACGAGTGGGACTGCCCGTATCCGTGTATCGAGGAACCTGAGGAACTGGAGAACAGCTTTACACTGCTCAACTCCATGTGGTTCATTATTGGCACCTTCCTCTGCCAGGGCGCCGACATTGCTCCCAAGTAGGATCTCTCTCTCTCTCTCTCTCTCTCTCTCTCTGAGGCTTATTTTCGCATCTTCCATGGATTGTCTTTCGCTTGGTTACGTGTCCTCTCAGCTTGTGTCTGTGGCTTTAATCCTACGTATTCGATCTACTTGTGGTCTTGTCTTGTCTTATTCTGTCTTCCTAGCTTCCTTTCTCTTTCTCTGGCTCCTTCTGTCATCCCATAGCAGTCTGTTATGTGTAGTTTTCCCTTATTTTTGTAACTAGCTGTGGATCACAAGGCTTCCGTCCTTTGTAGTCTGATGATGTACTTTTAGTGTTATTCTTGCCATCTTTGGATTGCATTATTTTTTACATATTAGAAGAGGCATTTGGTAATGATGAGGCTATTGAAGGCTACGTTTAACCCTTTCCTAAGCTGGGTAAAATCATCTAGTGTTGGCAAGAATTACTAATATATCACCGGATGGAAAGACCTATGTGATCTATTTCTGTGAGTCTGTCATTAACTGTCTACTTGGCTGTCTTCCAAAATATTACTTGCTTGCTTGGTGTTCAGCTGTCTTTTTGTATGTTTCTCAGTCTGTCAGTGGATGTTTGTTCAGCTGTTATCATGTCGTTCCTACTGTCTGGCGTCTCTTGGCACCTCTTTTGTTTTTCTGTTTCCATTTTATATACATCGATTTTCTCCCTCTCTGTTCCCATTCACTTCCTACTCTCTCTAGCAGCAGTTCGGCAAAATAGTTAACATCTATACTTGTTCACAGACTCACCAACCATTTCTTCAGCTTTAGAATAATCAGCTTTGTTGCCTTTCAGCACTAATCACATTTTGCTTTTTCTATTTTTCAGATAATTTTGCTCCTTTCCTTCGAACTTTAGTTTAGATTAGTTTATACTGCATTACTTTATATTTTCTTAGATACCAGTGCTTATTCGGTGCACATGAAAACCCTTACCCCATTTTATAGTTAACAACTAAAATATACGGTAACAACTTAGACCGAGCAGTAGTCACGTTTGATACTTTAGCTCATTTACCATAGACTTACCATGTTTTCTTAATTATATTTAAATTGATAGCGTTTTTGTTTTCAGTGGCATTGCATCCACCTATTAAACTTCTGTAGAAATATGAGGTAGTTGTAGTGGTAGTGTAGCAAATTTGAAGTCGAGGGCAGTAAGTGGTGTGTATTTGTCAGCCATGCCAATGTTACGGGAAAAAATACTCACTTTATTTCTGCTTCATGCATGAGCGAAAATAAGCGGCTGTTACACGTGCCTTTTCCAGTATGAAAAATGTATTTATTTTTACATCAACCATACCAGGCATTGCCGGAATGAGGTAGTGGAATGCTATACAGAGGTGAGATGAAATGATACAGGAACGACTGCTATGGCAAAATCAGATGTACAGTATAAAATAGCATTTCATTGAAGTTCGTTACCTATATTTAAGGAGTCACGGCAGCACATGGAACTATTTCAAAGAGGCATATCTAAGTTTCTAGAGAAGAGAAAGAAGTTGTATGCAGCCTTCATGGATCTGGAGAAGGCATATGACAGGGTGGATAGACAAGGATTGTGGAAAGTATTAAGAATATATGGAGTGGATGGGAAGTTGCTGAAGGCAGTGAAGAGTATGTATGAGGGTGCTAAGAGTGCAGTGCGTGTGGATGGCAAACTGAGTGAATCTTTCCATTTGAAGGTTGGATTGAAACAAGGATGTGTCATGTCTCCATGGTTGTTCAATCTGTATATGGATGGGGTTATAAAAGAGATACAAGGTCGGGCAGTGGATGTTGGAGCGGCCCTAGTGAGAGAAGGCAGTGTTTGGAAACTCCCTGTACTGTTGTTTGCAGATGATACTGTGTTGTTGAGCGAAGACGAAGGGGAGCTGCAAGGCTTGGTAGATGAGTTTGGGAGAGTGTGTAAGAAACGGAATCTAAAGGTGAATGTGGGGAAGAGTAAAGTGATGGTCTTCGAGAGAAGTGAAGCCAGTGAGTGTACAGTGAGATTGGATGGGAAGGAAATGGAGAATGTGAGTGAATTTAAGTACTTGGGCAGTGTGATGAGTAAGGATGGTAGTCTGGAGGGTGAAGTGCTCGAAAGGGTACAGCAGGGAAGGAAGGTTGCTGGTTCGTTGAAAGCAGTGATAAGAAACAGGGAGGTGAGCATGGAAGTGAAAAAGTTGTTACATGAAAGTATTGTGATACCAACTCTAACACATGGAAGTGAAGCTTGGACCCTGTTGGAAGGATAGAAGTCAAGAGTGAGAGCAGTGGAAATGAGTCATTTGAGAGGAGCATGTGGAGTCACATGGAGAGACAGACTAACAAATGAGGAAGTGAAGGAGCGTTGTGGTGTGGTTGAGGACGTGATGGGAAGCGTTAGGAGAAACACGTTAATGTGGTTTGGGCATGTGGAGAGGATGGAGAGTGAAAGACTGAAAGACTGATGAGGAGAGTGTATGTGAGTGAGGTGGAGGGGGCGAGAGGGAGGGGGAGGCCGAGGATGAGATGGAGGGATGGAGTGGAGAGGCACATGAGAGAGGGGGGTGTGAGTTAGGAGCGGGGTAGTGAAATGGCGGGGGACAGAGCGACATAGAGGCGATTTGTTTGTGGCCACCCTGTGCGGGATTGAGGCGTCTGGCAATAGATAGATAGATAGACAGATATCTAAGCTGCAGTGGAGGATTCGTAGTATCCCTTCCAGCGATTTATATATGTAGGATTTTTCGCCTCAGCATATTCTCTTGCATATTGTATAGTATATATATTTATAGTATCGATATACACTGCACCAGTACAACACATACAAGAGGATAGTGAGGTATAATGTGTTGAATACATTGCCATGGAAGAGTTGTTACAGAATCTTAGTTCCACTTGGAATACGGTGAAGTATGTCAAGCCACAGGAAAATAATCGTTATCGATGTTTATTTCTGAACCTTTGAGACAGACTGACAAAAAACTAAGTCGTCTGCAGGTTACAAGATGAAACAGAATTGTTTTAATTAACACTAGAACTACCAGACGATTTAATTATACAGTTTTGAGAAGATGCCTTTTTTTTTTTACTGATGGGGTTATTGAAGGCTATATCTAACCCCTCCAGTTTGAAAACTCTCCAGATCTGCATAAAACCATTTGGGGTTGGCAAGAATGAAATAAACAAGACGTCATCGTAGTGAAGGGGATAGTTCATGTAGGATCAGGGAGAAAGTACCCCTTGAATACGAATGACGTCCTTTTTTAGTTTATACATGCTGTTACCAGATTATAATATTCAGTTTCAGAAAGGCTTCTCATACTGAGGGGACTCCATTGTAAAGAATCTGTCCTAAACGGAATAAAATCGTCAGGAGATAGAATACATTCAAGATCACGGGCTCAAGGGGTTAAGATGTCACTGTGAAACCAAAGTGAGATAATCACCGGCATTGCTATTACCATCACGCTGCGTTATAAACTTCGCCTTCACATTCTTGGTTCATAGATGAGAACGCGCATATCTCTTCTTTGTAGCTTTGTGAAGAATTAAAATGTGTTGGTGAAATGTTGATGCAACAACTTCCTGTGGCTCAAAATAATGGCTACTGTATATTTTGAAAGCTTCGACTAGTGGTGATTATGGTGATGATGATGATAGTAATAATGAGAATGTCCCAGGATGTCCCCCGAGGAATGGACCAACCCGTACCCCTGTATAGAGGAACCTGAGGAACTGGAGAATTGTTTCAACCTCGTCAACTCCCTCTGGTTCGTCATTGCCACCTTTCTTTGCCAGGGTGCCGACGTTGCTCCTAGGTACCGAATCATCCATTTTTTTTTTTTTTTTTTTTTACATAAACACTATGCCAATTTGCTTCTTGGTCAGTTCGGTTCACTTGTTCGTGTTTGTCAGGTGGATATGGCTACTGAATGACCAAACATAGCCAACACAAGCTTACAAACATTCAGATTCAGGACAAATCTCAAGCTGAACGGACCAGAAACCAAAATGGCGCTTTATATAGGGATGTGGCAGGATGTCATGCTTTGAGGAATTATTTTCATTACTGATTTTGCTTGGTATTATTTTGTTTCTGAAATTCTGACTTTACCCTGAATACGAATTTTGGTTGGTGTGTGAAATACGTCCACTTTAAGTTCATTTTGATATCTTGTAAGGTTACGTATCGTCAGTTAAATAAGAAGTTCACTGCTTATAAAACTTTGTATTTACAGTCCTCATATTAAGTCGTAGATGTGGTCTGGGATATTAAGTTAGGGGCATGCATTTTAAAATGTGGAACGTCTTCAAGCATGCAAACTTGCTAATGTTTTTTTCGCTAAAAGAAACGTGCCGTCCCGCTTGCCTGTTATTAATTCGTTCTTTGAAATGATCCATCTTAATTCAGAATGTGCATGCTATCATTTTAGGGGCCTTGGAACCTATGCCAAAGCATACAGAGTTGCACAAGTCTCAAAATTTGTGCTCGTTGTGTTTTTAACTATTTTGATACAAACCTGATGACAGCCACGTAACACCTATTACTTTTCCACAGGTTTTCTACTGATATGGATAGGTCCGATGTAGTTTTAATAAAAGCCCAGACAACTGAGTTTGGTGTCTCCCCCGCCCCCCCCTTTTTGGTGGTATGGTGGCGAATTTTGAGAAAAGCCGTTTAACACCTACCACTTTTCCATAAGCTGTTCAACGATGTGCGTAGGTCAGCCAATAGCTTTAATAGTTCTCGATACGAGAGGCTACAGTTTTGGCGTACCATGCAGCACGTTTCGTTGTTTTTCAGTAATATGATCCGGGGACTTTTGAGAATACAGTAGTCCTATGCGTAACACTGCTTATATTTTTCATAAGCTTTTCAACGATGTGTTTCGATCCACTGTAGCTTTAATAGTTTCTGAGATAACTGCGTCTTGGTGCTCAGTTTTGGAGCATTTAGCTTTTCTCACAAAAATGGGAGCGAATTTTGAGAAAAGCTTCTTTAAGTAACGCCTATTACTTTTCACAAGCTTGCCAACGATATGCGAAGATCCGAAGTAACTTTCATAGTTTCCTAAATAACTCAGTTTTGCTGCTATGCTGTACTCCCTACCTGCAGCCTAGTGTAGTGTTCTAACTCGTTCACTCGAGAAATCGCGCCATTTTCCGTATGACTGATACTTTGAACCGGGGGAAACTGGCAGATCAGCGTCGTAGACAGCAGTGGAATTGTAATAAGTAAGTTTTCTTTAAAATAATGAGATCGTAACAACAAATCAGACATCATGCAGAAAAATGTTGATAAGGAGGAGGACTTTTCTGCACTAGATTCTTTTTAAGTAGACTTCTGACAAGTGACGTAGCTACAGGTCCACCCAATTGGGCTAGGATCCAACTTGGCTCTCTCATTTATAGAAACCTAGCTATGCCAGCGATTTGATTCCAAGGAACCGTATCTGTCCACATCGCTGTTTGGCTGACGGTGCGAGCACTGCTCTCACAGTTGGCTTCAAGTTTTTTTTTTCCCCGAAACATTGTTATTACACATAATATTGAAAAAATAAACTTATAGTAGTGAACTCTAGAATGATAGTTGAACAGATCTGCATTCTCGAACATTCAGTCTAACCAAACCAAGTGAGATAAAACCTTAAATTTGAACTAAACGATTTTTTTATTTTTTAATAATGCCTTTGACGCAGTGGAAGGATCAGTTTGGTAATGAAAACAAGGACATCACACACAAGTAGTCTAGTTTTCCTTAATACGAGGGTGATGTCAGATTTATGCAAAACAAATGAGATATGATTTATTTATTTATTTATTTATTTATTTATTTTTACTAAGATAGAGCCAGGATTTCTACAGCGAAGAAAAAAAATTAAGTTTACTCTGGAAGATGTCATTGTCAGGTCAAACAGAAATCGTTTAGCGAGATTGGGGCTTTGGTAGCGACTAAGAGGACAGACTTAGGAATATCTACGGAGTCGTGGATTGATGAAAGTAGGAGGGACTTTTTACTGGAGAATTATGTATCCCCACCTATTTCGTAGGGACCAGTACGATAGTGAGAGAAGAGAAACAGCACTGTGTGTCTGGGACTGCCTGGATCCTGCGGCCTACAAAGTTGAATCAGGGCAAAAAATACTATAAAACGTGAATCTCACGACGGGAGTGGATGTGTACGGATTCGTTGTTATTTACCAACAGCCACTCCAGTTCATGGATGACGATGGTCAGTGAACTAATAGAGGAAAAGAATAGTTATCCTTGACGACTTAAACTGTCACGTTAGCCGGACAAACTGATAAAATAGGAGAAGCTGAAGCAAGAAAACTGGGGGACCTTGCTGGTGAAGCCTTCCTCACCCAGTGAGTTACCGAGCCGACAAGGATGTGAATTATGCTAGCTTTTGTGTTCACCATAGAAGAGGAACTGGTTTCCAGACTGGCTGTAGACAAGGTTTTAGGTTGAGCGTACCTAATTTTAGAGTCAGACTTCAGCAACATAGTAGATCTGACATAGAGACCAAACTTTTGCTACCTTAGGGAGTGTGTGAAATACACCTGAAAATAAGCCAGAGTCTGAATGAATCCTGGTGTTCAGTCTGAGATATTTTATGGCATTGCAAACAATTTTTATGTCCTCTAAGCCAGTTGGATCACCATTGTCCCAACCCAATCGGTTTACAAGTGAAATTGAGGCAGCAGTCAGGGAGACAGTTCAAAGATCTGGTAACATAACAATTCAGAGTGACTACATTCACTTGCAATAGAGAGTGAAGTCACTCACAGACAAGGCTAAACACGATGAGGAACTCGATAGCAACCCTATCAGGATCAAGACTGGCTCATTGCATGATACAAAGGGGGCTTTGCGAAACTCTTATACAAACATTCTGAATTCCCACTTTTCATCATTATTCATTCAAGAGGCGAAGGATGATATCCCTTAACCAGGGTTCACTCATGAAGATGAAAATATAGAGAATATTCAGCTTATCACAGCAAAAGTGTCCGACAGGAGAATGCCAACATATTTCCCCTTCATAATGAGCTTCTTTCAAGGGTCCTGAGAGAAGTACATGACCAAGTGATCCGTCACCTGGCTACTTTCTTCAGTAAACAGCTGGCTATTGGATAAGTTTCCCCGGACTGAAAGGAAGGAAATGTGATTCCCATGTTTTAAAAAAGGAGGTTACCATCGTCCGGGAAAATACCACGCAATCAGACCTACAATTGTGTTAGGGAAGACATTGGAAGGTATACTTGTAAACAGAGGATTGTAGATCATCTAGAGTCAAATAAGGTATTGTATGACTTAAAGCATGACTTAGGCGATGACAGTCACTTTTGACAGGTATGGCTGAACTCTTGCAATGTTGCAATGTCTACTTTCTGAACATGATCGGTACCAACTTTCTTTACCTAGATTTCCAGAAGGCCTTCGATAAAGCACCTCAATGAAGGTTAACAATGAGAACTCACCAGCTGGGAGCAGCAATTGAATACACTGAAAACTCAGTGACCAACTGGCGCCAGTTCGTAGTTGTATGGGAAATAGTCGGCTGGGCATCAGTTACAAATGGGGTGCCCCAGGGTTCAGTTCTATGTCTGTTTTTATTTATCGTTTCCATCAGTGATACAGGTGTGGACATCGTCAGCTTCCCTGCAAAATTTGCAGTCTTAATAAGCAGTATTTTTTCTTGTGATAAAATATGACACAACTAGCTGAAAGGAGTACTGAAAATTGTAAATCGTGGCCCTAAAAAAAATGGAACTTTTTTAACTGACGTTACGTACTATATTTGCTACGTTCTTTCAGATCGCAAAATAATGTCTTTATTCTTATCATTTATTAATTCATAATTTATTCTGTGTGTTTTAATTTATGCTTTTTGGTTTTCTGCCTTTTGGAATGATCTGTTTTGTTGTCTTTTTTTTTACGCCTTTGTTACTTTTCTTCCCGATCTTTTTATCCTCACAGTGTCTGCTCTTATTTTCTCTTTCTCTTTCTCCATTCTTCCTTCATATTCTGCTTTCATTTTTTTTCCGACATTGTTTCGTGCAAAACGAAAACATCAGTAGCTGGCTTGACGACCCGACACTACCCACAGCGACTTTATGAATATTAATTTGTCATTATTATTTTGTTACCTGGAAGTGTCATAAGTTTGTGTTTTACAAGCCCGACCCGACTGTTTTGTCCCCCAACAACCAACAAAACAGACTGCCTTCTTTGTACAGTAACATGTTAAACCCAATTCCCAGTGCTTTTTCTCGTCTTCCTTCATTCCTTCTCTTTATTTTCGATTCTTTCTTATTCAGTAGAGTGCAATCAGTAATGAAGGATAAGTCCCCCCTCCACTCGTTTTATACTGGGGGAAACATAAGCATGTGACGGTGTCGCCACTTTGTGACAAACTATGTTCTGTCTCCTTTCGTTTTAAAAATTATGGGAGAGCAAGAATATTTGGCTTCGCATGGAAGTGCTGGAACGCGAAAAAGAACATTTGACAGGCTTAGGAAGGAGATGGAAGAAAACATGAGTGAAACAGATTTGAGATTTATTACCCGGTGTTCGTAAGCACAGAGTGACTTATGCTGAAGTTACCGTTCCGCTTAGTGCGCATGCGCCGAGTGCCCTTTTAGTCGCTGTGCTGAAAGTATCCTCATGTAATCTCAAGTGTTGTGACATCTATCAACATTTTATGAAATAAATGTGTCGGGGAGATAGTTGGGTGTCTTATCGACCTATATGTACGAGTAACTATAGGTCGATATATACTGTAGATATATATAAATAAATATACATAAGTATGTTACAGGAAGACTGTGAAAGCAGTTATTTCGTGAAATAAGGTTAGTTTAATTTAGGTTTATTTGGGTTAGGTTGATCTCTGATAAGGTTAGATTAGGTTAGTTTAGGTTTGGTTAGGTTAGATTAATTTAGGCTAAATTGAGAAGGGAATGGTAACTTCCTGCATAAAGTCACTTCGTGCATACGACACCGGCTCCGTCCCGGAGGGGCTCGGGGACGGGTATTGTTTTCACTTTGTTTGTCTGTTTGATTGTCTGTTTGTCTATTAACAGCTTTACGCGAAAACTACTGGTCCGATTTTGACTAAAATTACGGGGATGATTGGCTATGACCTTCTGATCACCTGATTAAATTTTGGGGCAAATTGGGCCAAGGCCCAGATTATAGGCCGAAAAAAATGTAAAAGAAAGAAAGAAAGAAAAAAAGACCTTTTTCGCAATAACTTCTTTCAAATTCGTCATATCGGCATGAAACCAAAACCTGGAAGTGCATCTTTCAAATCTGCATCCTATGACATGCCTCATTACATGAGGGGGGTCCACCCCCCGGTAGCGGCATTAAGGAGTCAATGTCAGGTGGGTCTGGCTTAAAATTTCAAAATGGGCATATAAATCGTCAATTTTCTCCCGATTTACTCCAAATTTGATATGTGACATCTTTGACTAGATATCCTGATGTGTTTATACGTCAGCACTAAAATGACTGCCAGGGACGGGTTTACTGTGCCCAGGCACCGCTTCCAATTCCCAACTAATTTCGCCTATGGCTTCTTTATGGGAAGAACTCATAGGCAAAACTAATCGGGAATAAATCTCAACACAGTTTCATCTGTGTTACATATGAAATTGATAAATTCCAACCGTGAATGGCTGGATAATGCAGTAGTTAACTGAAGCTTAGTGAAAATTGACATAATACGAATGGCGGGTGTCTGGGGGCTGGGGACGGCCAAAGTGAAGTGGTAGCTGCCAACTTTACTGAGAAACTCTTTAGGCAGAGAGACGAACCGTATTGATGCTGCTGGCTTTCATTATCACCAGACTTCCGGTTGCCTCTATTTCATTGACTATAGATGCCTCTCTCTCTCTCTCTCTCTCTCTCTCTCTCTCTCTCTCTCTCTATCTATCTATCTATCTATCTATCTATCTATCTATCTAACTATCCATCTATCCATCTCTGTCTATATCCTGTCCATCTGTCTGTCTATCTATATATGTACTTACATACATACATAAACGCATATATGCATAAGAATTTTGTTGCAAAAAATTTGTTTCAGTTATTTCACAATACAATAAAATTACGGAAGCTATTGGCTGGAAGAGATTCAAAAAATGCTGGGAATTATCCTTCCACCTTTCTTCGCTGACGACTGTCACCGTCAGCAGTGACGTTTCAATTTAAGGTATAAATCGTTGCAGCACTTAACAGTGATTTTTTTTTTTTTTTTTAGTGCAAGGAAGAAGGAACCAACGGCCAATAGCCTGCATGATTGTTCCCTCCAAGAAAAAGTGAAAACAAGATGCGTTCATTTCGAGATGCCTGGACACACTGCTTTTAAAAGAATAGAGATCATAGGCAGTAGGAAATACGGACAGAGGAAAACCGTTCCAGAGTTGACCTGTTGCATACATGAAGGACTGGGGGAAAATTAACTCTTGCATTAGAGAGTTGGATAGAGAAGAGATGAGAGTTTGTTGCTAAACGGGTGCTGTGCGCCCGCCATAGTGGTGGAAGGATGCAAGGAGGCTGATCAAAGGAGCAGTGACCATTGAAGTAGCAAAAGAAAAGAGATAAAGATGCAACAGTGCGGCGAATAGGCAGAGGTTGAAGGGAGTTGGTAAAGGAGGGAGAGTTAATGAGACGAAAAGCCTTTGACTCCATCTTGTTGAGGAGAGCTGTACATGGGGAACCTCCCCACACATGAGAATTATACTCTACGCAGGGGCGATTAAAACCTCTATATAAATCCAACAACTGTGAAGGGATAAAGAAGGCGCAGAGCTGGCTTAGCACACCAAATTTCTTAGAAGTCGATTTTACAAGAGAGGTAATAAAATCTTTCCAAGAAAAATCCCGACAGAACGAAACCCCCGAGTACTTTCAAAGATGACGCAGGATCGAGTTGGATATTGTTAAGAATTAGAGGATACGAGTACTTATGGAGAAGATTATGATGGGTCGAAAGATGTAAGAATTGAGTTTTTGATGCATTAAAAACAGCAAGATTACTTTTACCAGAGTCAAAGATATGAACCAAGTCAGACATTAAGCGTGCATAGCCTCATCTCTTGTTTGTTGAAGAAACCGCTGAGATGGACGCTGCAAGAAGAGGATAGAAAGGTGAAGGGGGGAGTCATCAGCATATGAGTGGATAGGGTTAGATGTACAGTTTAGGTCATTGACGAACAGAAGGAAGAGAGTTGATGATAGGACAGAGCCCTGAGGAACACCACTATTGATAGCTCTAGGAGATGAACGGTGGCTGTCTACAACAGCAGCTATAGAACGACCAGAAAGGAAGCTAAAGATGAAGGCACAGATTGCAATACTGTATAGAAACCGTAGGAGGGCAGTTTGGAAATTAAAGATTTATACAAGACTATTGAAGGCCTTTGAGATGACAAATGCAATGGGAAAGCTTTCGCCAAAGTCTCGAATGAGCATGACCAGGAGCCTGAAAGGAAGGTGATTGTGATATGTATGATGTTTTAAATTTTTGTTGTTGTTTAGAATAGATTTTAAAAACTTTAGAAATACAGAATGTTAAAGCAATTGGTCGATAGTCAGAGGGCTGGGAAAGGTAACCTTTCCTTGAGACAGGCTGAATGGGAGCTTCCAGACAGAAGGAAAGGTTCAAGCTGACAATGGCGAAAGAGTTTACCTAGGCAGAGTGTAAGCACAGAAGCACAGTTCTTGAGGACAATAGAAGAGACCCCATCAGGGCCATAGGTCTTGTTTGTTAGTATTGAAGCCAGTGACTGCAGAAATAACATGAGGAAGTCAGATGGGGGAAGTGATGGAGGAATAGCACCGGAATCGTCTAAGGTGAAACTGGAAAGAGAAACTCTGAGCGAAGAGTTCTGCTTTTTCAGTAAAAGAAACAGCTTCAGAGCCATCAGAACGGATGAGAAGATGGAAGGATAATGAAGTAATGTTGTTAGAGATGTTTCTGGCATGGGGTCAGAAGGGCCAGGAAGAATTTGGGTTGGAGAGTTCAGAGCATTTAGTATGAATGAAATTATTCTTAGCAGAGCGAAGAACATCCTTAGCATGCTTCCAGGTAGAGACACAAGGGTGATGAGATTCAGCTGTAGGTTGGCTCTGGTACTTTTTGTAGGCCTTCTTGTTGTGGACAACATTAGAACAAGTATGATAAGACCATTTATCATTTTTTTTTACATTAGACACAGGATAAGAGAAAGGAATGCATGCTTCCATGTCTGGGAGAATATTACCATCATAATGCGCTAGGTATAATCAGATGGCACTCGGGCATGGAAGCATTAATCATTCCAGGGAAAATCAAAGAAGTACTGCCTGAGGGCCTCCCAATTAGCAGCTCCAAAGTGCCACAGGCGCAACTTCTTAGGAGGGTCCACAGGCCTTATTGGAGTGACAGGACAGGTTAAGGTGATAAGGCTGTGATCGGGGAAGCCCAACGAAGAGAAAAGACTAACAGCGTAACCAGAAGGATTTTTTGTAAGGAAAAGGTCACGTATGTTGGAACTCTCTCCAAGGCATTCAGGGATACGGGTAGGGTGCTGTACAAGCAGCTGTATGTCATTAAGGAATGAAAAGATGTAGGCTTGTTCACCAGGTGGATCAGTGAAAGGAGAGGAAAGCCAGTGGTGGAGATGAACACCGAAATCACCTAGAATTGAGATTTCAGAAAATGGAGAAAATGATAGGATATGTTTCATCTTGGAAGTAAGATAGGCAAAGAAATTTTCATAGTCAGTAGAATTAGGGGATGAGTACACATCACTAACATATGTAGTCAGAGAACGACAGGATAGCCAAAGCCAGAGAGTAGAGAATTCAGAAGATTCAAGTTCAGGAATACGACAGCAAAATATGTTGTTGAAGTGAAAATAAAGTAGGAGGATACAGAGAAGGATTTGCTATCAGTCGCCTCTGACAGTTGAGGCTCAGTAAGGAAGAGAAGGTGAGGTTTAGATGTAGAAAGGCGGTGTTCAAGAGAGAGAAAATTAGAGGAAAGGCCACGAATGTTGCAGAAATGAACAAGAAGTGAGTCAGACATTGGTTCCATGCATCTCACTTGGCCGTCACCGTGAAAGGGAAGGATGGTGAAAACTATAATGTCCCCCCCCTCTCCCCCGGGGTCTCCGAGGTTGGGTGTTGAAACACATTTTTTTTTTCTGAAATTAGAGTAGGAAGTGTGGTGTGTAATCTGCATGTAGTTTAGTGTTGACAATTATAGAAAACTGTATAGGAGAGTATGCTGGCCTACTCCCTGTGTTACTGAAATAATAAAAAGTTTAGTAAAAGGGATGGTCAGAAGCTAGTATCGAGGGCTAATGAAATGGGAGCTCCAGCTCTCCCTGTCATGAGCTTTCCATCCACCTTGGGAGTACCCCCCTAATCGACTGGTGCCATAATTTTCTACTCCACGTATTTCAAGGTTCTTTTAACACGTAGAAGCAAAGGAATAACAAGCTACTTATCGTTACTTTTAACCCTTTCCCTTTCTTTTTTAAGATGATGGGCAGCGACAGTCAGGCATAATACTCCCCTGGTGGCAGCACCGCCGTACTTCTTACACATTGATAAGTGTAGTGGCGACTAAGATTCCTTCAATCTTTGCATATTCTTCACTCCTTCACTTTATTTGTTCATTTTCTTTCATATTCTACCCATTTTAGGGTGTGTTTTCGTGATGTTATCTTTCATCATTTTCCAAAGCTTCTCTCTCTCTCTCTCTCCCTTTTTTTTCTTCTTCTTGATTCACATTGCAGCTTTTGTCTTCATTGTCATTAACTCAGCTGTTATCTATATTTTTCTCTTTGTCTTTGCTTATCTTCTCATTTTCCAAAGCACCTTCATTTTCTGTGTCGTATCTGTTTCATGTGCCCGGCTTTTTGATGCTCCTAACTTTTGTCTTCAGTATCCCAGCTTATTTCCTCCCTATTCTTGCTTATCTCTACCTATTCCCTCCCAATCTAACCTTGGCATAACCTCCGATATCACTTCCCAGTAGCACTGTTTTTCCTCACTACTACTGCAAAGTTTTGAACCCCTACTTGAACATCATGTATTCACCCTCAGTTGGGCCTTCTTACCAGCGTATGTTATCCATCAGTTTCAAACTCGATTACCCTCCCTCCCCCCTCCCCCTTCATACACCCAAGCCTCTGCTGTTCACTCTCAAGCTTTTTTTTATCCTCTCTCAGTTGGGCATTCTCTCCCATGCTTTGATCCCCACCCTCAAACTTGTCTTGTCCACTCAAAGTTGAGTCACATCACCCATACTTGCCTCCCAACCACCAGCTTTGAATGCTGGGCACCCCCGCTTTTACATCCAAGCGTCTACTATTCACTTTCAAGCATTTATTTACTCCCAGTTAGGCTGGCTCACCAACCCTTGCCTCCCTCCTACCCTTCACTTTGGAACCCAAGACACACTCCCCGTCTCTGGCTAATCTGGGTACGATGGGGTATATCGTTCGCAGGCTCGCCCCAAATGAGTGGGTCAACCCTCACCCCTGCATCCACGACCCGGACGAGCTCGAGAACAGCATAAGTCTGATTAACGCCTGCTGGTTCACTATCGGAGCCCTCATTAAACAAGGGTCCGATATCGCGCCCAAGTAAGAAGAAGGATAGGAGACTCGTTCGCTGGATGACTGGACTGCTTCTACAAGCTTCCAGAGTGATTTGTCTTTCACAGTTTGCTGTCTCATTCTAGACTTGGCCTCCCATCTCTCTCTCTCTCTCTCTCTCTCTCTCTCTCTCTCTCTCTCTCTCTCTCTCTCTCTCTCTCTCTCTCTCGACATAGTACCTCATCAAAGACTGATAGAAACAGCTCGTGCAGCGGGAGTTCAGGGTGCAATAGCTTTATGGACTGAGAAATGGCTAACCAACAGTGGCAGGCAGCAGCAGTCACTGGGTGAACCTCTGGCTGGGTATAAGACCAGCAGCAAGCTGTGTGCCGCAAGGTTCTGGTTTGAGTAAGATTTTGTTCTTCATTTGCATCACTGATACAGCAGTATGCATCGTCAGCTGAAATGCAAAATTTGCGGACGACACAAAGCTAGGAGGCAGTAGGTTACTTTGTCACTGGAGAAGACAGAAGTTCGAAGTGGTCCGAATGGTGGCACGTGCTTTTAATCTGGACGAGTGCAAGGTAATGCACACTGGTTCTGAAAATTCAGGAGCCAGGACCTTTGAGCTAGGAAATGCAATCTGCAGTTCTGACTTGGAGAAAGACCTGGATAAACTAATCAGCTTTGACTTCAGGTCCTCCAGATAGTACTTTGAAGAAGAGAAAAAGGACAGAGGCTTCTAGGTAATAACAAGAGGTACTTTAAGTATAAATATAAGGAGATAATCCTCTTTCTGTACGGCTCTGGAATATGCTGTGCAGTTATGCTAGCCAACGCTCACCCTGAAGAAGGATATCGCGAGGCTTGAGAGAATATAGGCCTGGGCTACTGATCCCATCCATCAGGCACTGGGCTTTTCGTTAGAGACTAAGTGCTTGCGCAGACAGCCAGTTAAGATCTTCAAAATCCCTCACGAAATTGAAAACATCGACTCCCCACCAGGTACTTGTTTTGAATACAAACACAATGAGGAACCACGGGTGGAAGCTTGACTTGAAGTGTTTCCTCTGTTATACAACAGGTAGGCTATTTGCTTCACATACAGTACAAGATATGTAGTACCTGGAGCCGGCTGCTAACATGGGTATTTGACAGTTCTTTTGATAGAGCACTTCAAGACGAGGTTAGAGAGTTTTGTTAGGTGTAATTGAACAGTAGACGGAATGTTTCCTGCTTCCTTGTTGAATTTCCTAGTTTTTTTTTTATATTTTTTTATGAACTTCTTTCTCCGTGCACGCACTGCAGGTGGAAGAGATAGATGGCTAAATCTTTTATCTTGCTCATTTTTCTTGCAGCATTAGAATAGGAACATAAACCCGAAAACGTCACCAGTGATACGTGTA
>JAGKTI010014018.1:0-22236 GCA_018397915.1 Birgus latro
GAGACAGAGAGAGGTCAGAGGGAAGGTTGGCGATTCTTGGACTTCCACTCCAGGGATGCTGCGTTGGCCCACATTCGTAGAAAGGGAGGAGAGATGAAGGAAAGGAGGGAGGTGAGAAGAAAGGATGGTCGAAATTGGACTAAAGATAAACTAAGTCGACCCCATATGACCTTGATCTTTGACCTCGACCTTGCTAACCTAATCAGGTCATTGTTTCTTCAGACCGTATCACAAACAAAGGTTTGGTTGCAATTCGTTGAAGGGATCAGGATTTATCGCGCCCATGCCCATATGAACTTAAACTTTGACCCCTTGTCATTGCTGACCTAATCAGTTTATTGCCCCCTCGTACTGTATCACTGACAAAAGTTTGGTCGAAATCCGTGAAGGGGTTCAGGAGATATGGCGCCCACAATCTAAGTCGATGTCATATGCCCTTGACCTCTGACCCCATGACCTTGATGACCTCATCAGTTCACCATCTTCTCATATTTCTTCACTGACAAATGCTTGGTCAAACTCCGTCAATAGGGTCAGGAAATAACGCTCTCACAAATTTAAACCAAGTTGACCCTATATGACGACCTCAACCTGTGATCCCTTAACCTAGCTGACCTAATACTCTTCCTGCATCACTGACAAAACTTTGGTGGAAATCCGTCAATGGTTCCGGAGGTATCGCGCCCAGAAAAGTGTTATGGACGTGAACCCATTCACGCTTGCAGGTACAGACCATTCACTCAATGCCTCCTCCACCATAGGTTGGCAGAGGCATGATAATTCAGAAGACAAATGACTACAGGAAACCTCTCTGTATAGCGCTGGATTTCGAAAGTCTTTGACTCGCTGGAAATAATAGCAGTAGAGGGTGTAGAAGAGATATACTGTACGATATTCGATGTTGCAGAGATGGAACAGTGACCATTAGGCTCCTTACAGACGCTAGAAAAGAAATCCCAATTTAAAAAGTATAGGAGAGGGCTATACTATTTCACCGTACCTCTCTACAGCATATGTAGATGATGTATTTAAGAAATTTAACCCGTCCAGTCCTGACCGGCTCTTCACCCAGCCTACCCCCAGGTCCCGACCGATTTTCGACTTTTTGTTTTTTTGGCTGAAACCTTCGCTTTTGGTCAGAAACATCGAAAATTCATAGAGAAATCGCGATCGTGAGGTAAAAAATGTTGATACATGTGTCACTCAACCTTACGTTTTCCTTCTTTTTCAGGTTTAAAGAAAACGAACTAAGGAAGGGTTAACTAATTCAAGCCACTTTAAATTATGTATTTATTTCATTTATTTCGTACGAATTTATGTGTAGTACAAGTCTATATTAGTTTTCACACAATGATATAGGCGTTTATAAGCATGTTCACTCACCCAAAACCCCAGTATTTGGCACCTTCCTTCACGGCATTACTACCTCATCACTTCTGTTTGTTTCTACCTCTAGCTTCTTTGTCCTCCACCTCAGGAATCACTTTCACCATGAATTTCGTCACTGGAGAGACCGTGGGGTAACATACCTTTACTGGCTAGGTTACTGCTAACAGGTGAATTGCCCAGTGTGGGGGGAGGGGGGGAAGGGGGGTTTACGTGGGGCAAGACAGTATCCCCGCTTGACAGCAGGTAGAGGAAGGTCTCCCAAATATGCCTACCAAAAATCACCCGCGAATGTTGAAAATTGTGCACACAATGGGCCTTTAAATTGCGTGGCGTACGATGCACGTCGTTGGGTCTGTCCGCGGGAAAAAGTAGCAACGTGCATCGTACGTCGGTGGGACTCGGCGGGTTAAGTGGAGTAATCAGTGTATTAAAAGTATGATGCGATGAATATCTGCAAACCTCAGGTTCACAGATGACATTGGTTTCTTTACTAATTCAGGTGGACAACTGCAATAGTTGAAAGAAAACATTAGATGAATAAGAACAAAACAAAAATCATGTTTAATAACAAAATTAAACTGACGAAATAAGAATCTAAGATGAGGTTTCAGAATTAGTTAATGAATATGTATACTTTGGGCAATTTGTACAGACTAACCCCGCATTCGAATGTGCAATAAGTTGACGTATAAAGCTGGGTTGGAGCGCGTTTGGCGGACAAAACGTATTAATGGACACCTTACCATTGTTTTTAAAGTTATTTTTTTTTTACACAACGCATTTTTCCCGTAATAGCGCACGGCTCAGAGACACGGGCAATGACCGAAAGCCTGGAAGAATAGTTGAGAAGTGCCAGAAAGGTATGGAAAGATCGACGCAAGGAATTACTCTAAGAGACAGGAAAGATGCATACTGGATTATGAAACGGCCTGAAGAAGATTTCGTAATAGAATCAATTAAAAAGAACAAATGGCTGTGGACGGGTCATATCTGCAGGATACGACAACAGATGGACAAGGAATGCAACAAACTGGGTCATAACTGATTCAGCAAGACCAAGACCACCAAGTAGGTGGTGTGAAGAAATAAAAAATAAATCCATCGGGAGTTACAGGGTCACAGACAATAAACAAAGAACAACCGTTTCAGACAGAAATTTCGTTCGAGGACTCTTGAATGGAAGAAATTTAATATCACAAGACCCACGCAAGTGGAAACATTTGGGAGGGGCCTATGCTTTGCAGTGGAATGTTACAGGTATGATGATGATGATAATGATGATTTTATGTGTGTGTGTGTTTGTGTTAGGGGCATGAGATTATGGCTGGATTACACTGGTATGACGTAGGTGGTGCCAGGAAGAAAGAAAGTGCTGAAAATGGCGATTTCCCATTTGTGGCGAGAGTTTACACTGACGCTGTTTCTAATGTGCTGTCCATCTGGAAGATTTTTTTTTTTTTTTAAATGCAAGGAAGAAGGAACCAAAGGCCGTGGGCTCACAAACTCTTCCTTCCAAGAACAACTAAAAACAATACAAAAGAGAGCCAAATTCAAGATCCGTCGTCTGTATTGTGTCTTTGTACAAGATAAATTTGTGAATGGAAGTGATGAGATCTCTTCCATGGCCATCAGTTTTGTCCATGCGAATGGGCGATTAGTGTTTGATACATGGTCTTGTGTTTGCGTGCGAACCAGTTTTTCTTGCTGGAGTACAATGTCCAAGTTTTGTTTTATAAGAGTCTTTTATTTGTGGTGCTTTGTGGCATTTAGTTCCACGGTTATTTCGAGTGTTTGAGACAGAACCTATCTAATATGTCTGTATTGTGGGTGTTGCGTTTGTCTGCTGCGGCTGAGATGTGGTGGCAATTTTTGTTAAAGCAAGGATGAAGCAATCAAAGACTAAAAGAACGGAAATTATTCACTCTAAGAAAAATTAAAAACAAATTAATCGAGAGCCAAAATCAAGATCCGTTCATTTCGAGATGCCAGGACACACTGCGTTTAAAAGACTGGAGGTCACAAGCAGTAGGAAATACATACAGAGGAAGCAGTTCCAGAGATGACCTAATGCATACATGAAAGACTGGGAGTGATGGTTAACTCTTGCGTTAGAGAGTTGGACAGAAGAAGGATGAGTTTGCTGCTAGACAGTTGCTATACGCCTCCCATAGCAGTGGAAGGATTCGAGCAGAAAGTTCAGAGGAACATTGACGACTGATGTAGCAATGGAAAAGAGAAACAGATGAAACAGTGCGACGTAGCAACAGAGTTTGAAGGGAGCCAGCCGAAGAAGGAGGGTTAATGAGACAAAAAGCCTTTGACTCCACCTTGTTGAGAAGTGCTATATGTGGGGACCCTCCCCAGACGTGAAAGTTGTTCTCTACATGGGGTCGAGAAAAAAACCTGTATAATGCCAACATCTTTGCAGGAGAAAAGAATGCACAGAGTCGGCTTACCTCACGTTATCTCTTGGAAACAAATTTTGCAAAATAGGTGATATGATCATTCAAAGAAAAATCCCGAAAGAATGAAACCCCATGTATGTTCAAAGATTATGCACGACTGAGTAGGGTAACGTTAAAAATTAGAGGGCATTCCTGTGGTAGAGTCTGATGAGTTGATTGATGTAAGAACTGAGTTTTTGATGCATTAAACAAAGATTACTTTCACACCAATAACAGATATGAGCCAAGTCAGACATTAAGTGTGGCATAGCCTCATCATTTGTTTAAGTAACAGATGAGATAGACGCTGCAGAAAGAGGATGGAAATGTGAAGGTGGTGTCGTTAGTGCACGAGTGGTTAGGGTTAGATGTATCACTTAGATCGTCATCGATGAATAGAAGGAAGAGAGTTGGAAATAGGACAGAACTCTAAAGAAAACCACTACTGATAACCTTAAGAGAAGAATGGTGGTTGTCAATAACAGCAGCTATGTAACGATCAGAAAGGAATCTAGAGATGAAGGCAAAGATAAAAGGAAAGAAACAGTAAGAGGGCAGTTTGAAAATTAATGATTTATACCAGACTCGGTCGAAAGCCTTTGAGATATCAAATGCAATGGCAAAGCTTTCGCCAGTATCCTGAAAGGAAGACGACCAGGAGTCTGAAAGGAAGGTGAAAAGATCGTCAGTGGAGCGCCACTGGTGGAACCCACACTGGCAATGGGAAAGATTATGATAGGAAAGGAGCTTTATTCTTTGTTAATGTTTTTTTTTAAGTAATACATGATATTACTGCAATTGGGTGATAGTTAGAGGGCTGAGAATGGTCACCCTTTTTTGTGACGGGCTGAATGAAGCAAACTTCCACCAAGAAGGAAAGTTATAAACTGGCATAGGCGAAAGAGTTTACTTAGTCAGGGTGTAAGTACAACAGAAATGAATAAAACCACTATTGATCACCTTAAGAGAAGAACGGTGACTGTCTATAACAGCAGCTATAGAACGACCAAAGAAGAAGCTAGAAATGAAGGCACACATAGAGGGATGGAAACCGTAAGAGGGACGTTTGGAAATTAAAGATGTATGCCAGACTCGGTCGAAAGTCTTTGAGATGTAAAGTATAATGGTAAAGCTTTCACCAATATCTTGAAAGGACAATGACCAAGAGTCTGAAAAGGTGAGAAGATCGCCAGTGGAGCGCCACTGACGGAACCCATACTGACAAAGGAAAAGAAGGTTGTGATAGGAGAGATGCTTTTTTTTTTTTTTTTTTGTTAGGAGTAGATTCAAAAACTATAGAAATACTGGACGTTAAACTAACTGGGCGATAGCTAGAGGGCTGGGAATGGTCGCCTTTCTTTGGGGCAGGCTGAATGAGAGTGAACTTTCAGCAAGCTGGAAAGATACAAGATGACAGACAGAGGTGAAACAGTTTACTTAGGTAGGGTGTAAGAACAGAAGCACAGTTATTGACGACAACATGAGGGACCCTATCAGGCCCATATGCCTTGTTAGTATTGAGGCCAGTGATGGCAAAAAACATATCAATTGAAGACATTTTTATGTCAACCATGAGGAGATCAAAGGGAGAAAGTGATGGAGGAACAGCACCGAAATTGTTCAAGGTAGAATTGGAGAAGAAAGTTTGAGTGAAGAGCTCTGCTTCATCAGCAGAAGAAATAACTACAGAGTCATCAAATCGGAAGGAATGAGGGAAAAATTGTGAACAGTTGTCTGAAAGGTATCTGGCAATGTGTCCAAAGGGTCAGGATTAATTTGAGTTAGAGAGTTCAGAGCATTTAGTACTACTGAAATTATTTTTTATCAAAGTGAAGGACAGATTAAGCATGATTCCGGGAAGGAACATTAGAGAGATGAGATTCACGGGTGGGTTGCCACCGACACCTCTCGAAGGCCCTCTCCTTGTTGTGGCCAGCATTAGAACAAGTGTGATTAAACCAATTTTTTTTTTCATTAGTCACTAAATAAGAGAAAGATATGCATGCTTCTATACCTGAAAGAATAACCTCCGTAATGAGTGAGTACACTCAGTTGGATCTCGGCCATGGAAGCAATAATCATTCCAGGGAATATCAAATAAGAACTACCTTAGGGTCTCCTAATCAACATCTCCAATGTGCCAAAGCTGCCACTTCCTGGGAGGGTCCACAGGCCTTACTGTGGCGATAGGACAGGTTAAGGTAATAAGATTGTGACTGGAGAAGCCTAACAGAGAGAAAAGATTAACAACATAAGTTGAAGGATTAGATGTAAGGAAAAGGTCAGTTGTGTTGGAACTTTCTCCAAGACAGTCAGCAATACAGGTAGTGTGTTGTATAAGATGCTCTAGGTCACTAAGAATAAGAAAAATGTAGGCTTCTTCACCAGGGGGGTCAGTTAAAGGAGAGGTGAGCCAAAGGTGATGGTCAACACTGAAATCACCGGGAATGGAGATATGAGAAAAAGAAGATCTAAGAAGCAAGATTATCAAAGGCTTTTTCCTAGTCAGTGGAAATAGGGTATAAGTAAAGTGCACATATATATTTAGTCAGAGAATAAGAGGATAGCTGAAATTAAAAAGTAAGGATATAAGAAGATTTAGGTTCAGAAACATGAAAGTATGATATGTTGCTGGGTACATATACACAAAGATACCTTTGGCATTGAAATGAGTCTAGTAAAAGTAGGACGATACAGAGACGGGTTTGTTGACGGCTGCTTCAGGCAGCTGAGTCTCAGTAAGGAAGAAAATATGAGGTTAGAGAAAGAGAGGCGGTGTTCAACAGAGAGAAATCAATCTGGTAGGTAACGATGGCCAGCTCTAAGCAGATCAAACTTTGTTAGCAAACAGAAGTGAATTTTGGCAATGACCTCTGAAACCTAACCTGGTAGATGTAGGCCATGGATATACGAAGCACACTTGTAGTACTCATTAAAATCTTTAAGCATGCAATGTTTCATTCGATTCCATCGACCCACTGTGGAACTAGAGGACTTTGAATTTACAGAGTGGCCCACCCAAGGTTCAAATTATGGGTGGCGCTACCAGCAACTGGAAGTGAGTTTTGACACTAAAAGTCATTTCTATATGGATGTACTCCAGTTCAGCATTCCACCCAAGAATCATGGCTCTGGCTAAATAATTTTTGCAGCCTTAGCATTAAACGCAAGCAAGTTTTTAAGTTCAGCACTTTTCATATTCTGCATTTGATGATCTTTCATCCCTGACCTGGCGGCTATAAATCATGCACGTACGAAACACGCTTGTAGTACTCAATAACGTCTGTAAGTATGCAAAGTTTCATTCAGTTCCATTCACCCACTGCCGAGTTAGGAAACCTGAAATTTGTGGAATGGCCCACCAGAAGTATAACTTCTAGGTGGCACTGTCAGTGACTGGAAGTGAGTTTCAGCACTAACCTGCCCCATCCCGGCAGATTTTTAACCAATGACCTCTCCCAATCCCGGCAGATTTTCGATTTTTAAAAAAACTAAAACCTCATCTTTTTATGAGAAACATCGAAAATTCATAGGGGAATTGCTCACCTAAGCTTTAACCCGCCCAGTCCCCCCGACGTACGACGCATGTCACCACTTTTTTTCACGCTCAGACCCACCGACGTGCATCGTACATCAGTCAATTGCAAGGCCCGTCGTTTGCACATTTTTCAAGATTTGCGGGTGATTTTGGGTAGGCATATGTGGGAGACCTTCCTCTACCCGCTGTCAAGCAGGGATACTGCCTGGCCCCACCTGACCCCCCCCTCCCCCCTCCCCTCATACTCGGCAATTCACCTGGCCAGTAAGGACATGTTGCGCCACGGTCTCTCCAATGACGAAATTCACGGTGAAAGTAATTCCTGAGGTGGAGGACAGAAAAATAATGAAGCTAGAGGAAGAAACAAACAGAAGTGATGAGGTGGTAATGTCGTTAAAAAAAGGAGCCATAAGTTGGTGTTTTAGGAGAGTGAACAATGCTTATATCACCTATATTATTGTGTGAAAACCAATATAGTCTTGTACTACACATAAATTCATACCAAATAAATTTATAAGCTCAGGAGGGTGATTTCTCCATGAATTTTCGATGTTTCTCACCAAAAGCGAAGGTTTGAGCCAAAAAAAGACAAGTTGAAAATTGGTCGGGTTCTGAGGGTGTATTGGGTAAAAAAGCGGTCGGGACTGGGTAAGGTAAAATGCCAGTACAGGTAACAATACCCTCACCTGGCTGTGTTTTCTATGGGGCCTGGCTCCAGAGAAAACTAGTTCTATTGGAGGGGTAACTATTCCAAACCACTCATAATAGGTATTTATTTTTTTGGTATGAATTTATATGTAGTAAAAGAGTATATTGGCTTTCACACACTAATATAGGTGATATAAGCATTGTTTCACTCACCAAACACATCAACATGCCACACCTTTCTTGGTGACATTACCTGATCATCATTTTTGACTGTTTCTTCCTCTAACGCTACGTAAACTTTGTCCTCCACGTTGTCATCGATTGGGGAATCACTCTTGCCTTGAATTTCGTACCATGGCTTGACATGTCTTTACTGGCCAAGTCGCTGGTAAAAGATGAGTTGCCGAGACAATGGTGTGCGGGGGGAGGGAGAGGTCACATGGGGTAAGGAACTGTCCCCACCTGGCATCAGGCAGAGGAAGATATCCCGTCTATACTACCAAAAATCGCATGCAAAATCTGAAAAATGTGCAAATGACAGACCATGCAATTGCAGTGTATTTATATACGTCAACGGGAGTCACAGTGACAAAACGTTCGGGTGCATATATACGTCAACGGGAGTCAGCAGGTTAAATGTCATTTTCATACGGGGGTACTCCAGTGCAAAAATCCACTCAAGAATCATGGCCATGGCCTAATAATCTTAGGCTCAATAATCTTTGGTGCCTTAATATTTTGCACAAGCATAGTCATGATTTGAGCTACTTTCACCGTCTTCGCATTGGATGACCTTTGATTCCTGACCTGGGCAATGTAGCACACAAGTGTACAGTAGAAAGATGTAGTACCATTCAACGTCTATAAGTATGCCAATTTTCATTCAGTTCCATCAAGCCACTTGGAAAGTAGGTGGGCATTTTTGAAAACTGGTATTTGTTGTTAGGGACACTGAGCCAAATCTTCGCAGCATTGCCACTTGAAAACTATGGGAGTGAGTGGAAAAATGGAAAGCGGATTTATGATAGGAAAAGACCTTAAGACTATGCCTAAAGAATTTGGTTCTTTTGATGCCCATTAGTAATGATTTTACAGCCAAAAATGTGAAAGTGCGAAAAACACAGTTGTTTGGCTGTTGCTGGAACACAAGGAGTTGCCTAGCACAACCAAGTCAAAGCCATGTCACTGTTCCCAAGTTTGGTCAGAATTGATTAATTATGAAGGGTAGAAGTTCCTGTCAAAATTAAACAATTCAAGCTGGTAGGTGACAATGGCCAGCTCTAAGAGGACCAAGCTTTGGCAGCAACCAGAAGTGAGTTTCAACACTAAAAGTCATTTCCATATGGAAGTACTCCATTGCAACATTGTTTCAAAGAATCATGGCCCTGGCTTATTACTCTTCGCAGCCTTAGTATTTCGCACAAGCAAGGTCGTAATTTACCGCATTTCATATTTTCTTCACTTGATGACCTTTGACTCCTGATTTGGATGATATATGTCATGCATTTACGAAGTAAGTTTGTAGAACTCCTTAACCCCTATAAGCATGGAAATTTTCATTCGATTCCATCCACCCACTGTGGAGCTAGGGAACTTGAATTTCGCAGAATGGACCACCAGAGGTACCACTACTAGGTGGCGCTGCTAGCAACTGGAAATGAGTTTTGACACTGTCATTTTTGTGTGGATGTACCCCATTGCAACATTCCACCCAAGAATCATGGCCCTGACTTAATAATTTTTAAAGCCTTAGCATTTCGTGCAGCAAAGTTATAATTTTAGCTCATTCATATTTTCTGCACTTTATTACCTTTGACCCCTGACTTGACAGTTTTAAGTCATGGTTGTACGAAGCACGGTTGTAATACCCATCAGTGTCTATATACATGTAAAGTCCCATTCGTTTCTAGTCACCCACTGTGGAGCTAGGAAACTTAAAATTCACAGAATGGCTCACCAGAGGTACAACTTCTAGGTAAAGCTGCCAGCGACTGGAAATTACTTTCGACACTACATTTCTTTTTTGTCTGGAGGTACTCCAACACAACATTACACCCAGAAATCATGGCCCTGGCCTTATGATTTTCGGAGTCTTATCATTTCACACGAGCAGTCGTGATTTTAGCTATTTTCACTGTTTTTGCATTTGATGACCTTTGACACCTAACCTGGCCACTATAGCACACAAGTGAACGATAGAAAATTGTAGTACTAGTCAGTGTCGATAAGCATACCAACTTTCATTCAATTCCATCAAGCTGCTTGGGAACTAGTGGGGCATTTTTGGGAACTTACTTGTTTCTAGGATCCTCAGGTCAGTTTTCAAAGGGTTGCCACTCGGAAACTAGAAGAGAGAGAGGAAAGATGGGACGAGAGAATGACCTCGAGAATAAGACTAAAAATGTCAGAGCTTTCGATGCCCTTTAGTAAAGCTACTACAGCCCACAACGTGAAAAGTACGAAAACAGCGGAATTTTTGCCGTTACTAGTCAACGAGTAGTTGCCTAGGAATCAAAACCTTGCTGACACAACTAAGTAGTAGGTTGGTCATTGTTTCCAAGTTTGGTCAAAATTGGTAAATTTTGAAGGAGAGAAGTGTCTGCCACATTAACACTCATGATCCAACCCCCCCTGCAACCAGCAGAACCCTCCCGCTACCCACCCCCCTCCCCCGCCCTCCCACTCTCCCTCCACCCATCCTTGCTGCATGCTTGAGTTATTTCTTTCCTATCATTTTTTTCTCCTCTAAATATTTGGATTAGCGGATTTTTCTATAGCGTTCGAAAGATGAGACTTTGTAGAATAAGATGAAAGAAAAATAGAAGTAAAAGAGTTATGATGATTGTAACTTGAAAGAGCACATAAGAACGTTTATACCAAATCCCCGTGCTCAGGTTTTATTCTATTCTGATAATTTTTTTCATCCTGAATTATTTGGATTAGCATTTTATTTTTTCCCCCCCGCTAGAAAGCTGAGACTTTGTAGAATAAGGGGAAAGAAAAAAGAAAGTGATATTGCATAAAATAAATTAGTTATGACGAGTATAAGTTGAAGGAGTGTCTAAGAATTTTTATAACTTTTTTTTCTTGGCATTTTTGATCACGTTTTCGATTTTTCCCATGAATGAAAAAAGTATCACCAAGCTGGAAATTCAGTTTGATATGAGACCATATTTCAGGACGCTACATGCAATTTCTGATTTATGGTGAATATCTCATTTTTTGGACATGGATCCGTGTCCAAAGATCTTATTGTGCAGTTTCAGACTGGACGTGGATCTGCGTTCAAAGGACGCAAAAGCGTTACGCAACATAAGCTAGTAGGCAATGATGGCCAGCTCTATGCTGACAGTGTTTTGTCAGCAACCAGAAGCAATTTTTAACACTAAAAGTCTTTTCTATATCGAGGTACTCCATTGTAAAATTACACTCAAGAATCATGGACCTAGCATAATAATCTTCAGAGTCTTAGCATTTTGCATGAGCATAGCTGTGATTTTAGCATTTTCCATATTTTCCACACTTGATGACCTTTGACCCCTGACCTGGCAGATATAGGTCATGCATGTACAAGGCACACTTGTAGTCCTCATTAATGTCTATATGCATGCAAATTTTCAATCGATTCCATCCACTCATTGTGGAACTAGGGAACTTGAAATTTGCGGAATGGCCCACCAAAGGTATAGTTGGCTCCACTCCCGCGTTTACCACCCAACGTTGCCAATGGCGGCTCAGCCCAAGGTTTGAATTCTGAACCACGTGTGATTGTGATTCGAGCCTCTCACTTTTGAGTGGGTTGGAATAGGGAGGTCAGATTGGGGAAGAGATGGGAGAGCCTCATCAGCAATAAAATTGCACTACTGGAGAGGGAGAGAATATTGCAGTAGGCAGTTGACAGGCTATAAAGCAGTAAAGCCGAATGTAACCTTACTGAGTATTCTTCAATAGTGTAAATCCAAATATAATGTTACAAACCAAGGGATTAGTTCAATTGTGCAAAATAAATACAGACTTGAGGTAACATTAGAATTCACACGCCGTCAGTTATTGATGATTAATGCTGTATTTTTGAGTCATGTAGTACACCTTACCCAACCGGTTACTAGGAAAGGGGGGGGGGGAACCTTTCTTATAAAATCCATGATCATTTAATGTTGTGGTCTTGCACCAACGACTCCATATTATTTGGTGCCGTTATGCTTTATTATGGCAGACAGTTCTACTGCAAATGAAGATGATGTTCCTAACTGAGGATGAGAAATTTTCTTTTTATGGCTTTTGTAATGGATTAATATATATCATGTCAGTACTGTAGCGCGAGGGTTCTCACACTGCTACCAGTCGAACACAGATTCATCCGGCTGTAGATGTGTTGCCTTCTTTCTTCCCTTGCAGAGTCTGGTATTAGGTGTTTCCTAATTAAAGTATGTGAGGGAATGACGTTCACCTCCAAGTCTGATAAGCATGTGCCCAACGTAAGCCAATTATTGATGGATGTGTTTGGTTATCCTAAAGTAGTGAAAATATGGATATATTAATAAATCAAACCTTCCACCACCTAGTCAAAGGTGAAAAATCTTTCAACCAGCTTTATTAGTCGCCATCAGTCGAGACATTTTCTGATGAATCACTTTAATAGTGTTTTGTAGTGAAGGAAACGCTCGACTACCCAGTGAATGGCCGTCTCTTCTTCCCCACCCTACCCACGATCACTCCATTCCCCTTCTCTCCCCCAAACCACACACTCCCTTTCTCAGCCCCTCCTCTCTCCCAACTCACTCTCCCTTCCACCACCCCCAACATCATTCCCTGTGTTGCTGGAAGTCTGCTAATGCATGTAATTTTGCAACGTAAGCAGCAACTGAAAAGTAATACAAGTGGTATTCTGTATACAAATACAAACCATGAAATATATCAAGACTTTTTATTAGCTTGATAATGTCATCCAAGATTACTGTCTAGGTCAGTCAATCGGATGCTAGCTTTAGCAAAATTATTGCAAGGATTATGTAAGAACTTATGGAATTTCCCACTAAAACAGTTAATCAGAGAAACAAGACTCTTATTTGAAACAGGTACCGTGATCCGTCAATGTAGGTGAACGCTCCACACATCCTTCTCAAGAAGCCTTCCACACCAAAATCCAGCTAGGACTGTAGGCACTGCAGTGTAAATGATAAACAGGTTATTTAGTTGTGAATAATCACTGTTTTTATTACATGATAATCAATGTATATTTAACAACCTTAACATTTTCGTGCACGATGACGCGTTAAGCGTCATATGAGTCTTTCTGCTAAGATGCCAGAAAATATCAAACGCATCATACAAGGGCAAAAAAATTTACCCCCCAAAAAAGTTTTTGGTCAATTTGCGTCATTTTTGGAGGCGTCATAGCTTGCCTGACTCTCATCAAAAGTAATAAGTTGGCAACTGTGGGTCCCGATACCAGCATCAGTGCATACAGGTTGTTTAGTACCAAACCAGCTGTCAGTGGGGGAGGAATGCATGGTCCCTTGTCCCTTTAAATCCACTTTATTACCCGCATCACGGCAGCACGACGTATTTCACTATACCAGTAGTGCTTATGTAGAGTTTTGGGGCACTATTGTGATTAGATTTGGTGTTTGCAATAGGAAATTTAGGTGTTTGTGAAGCATTTGTGGCAGTTGTCAGCGCTGAGCCAACGAAGATTTTGTTACTGTTTCTAACCCTGGCCCTGGAACTAGACTGTCTCTACCCTTCACTAAATGTCAGTATTCATCCATAAAAGAGCATCAGTGTATCATGTCAATATAGTTTGCAATACCTAGTGTGGAAGGAAATAGTGAAACAGTGCAGTAGGTTAGAGGGAGGCAAGAAACAGCCCTATAGTCACAAAACGGCGTGAGTACACCGTAGTTTTTTGCATTTTTCTCGAAAACTTTTAGGTATAGGAGAACCGTTGCAGGCTTAAATGAAAGCCCATAAAATTCTGCATAAGATGATGAATTAAAAACATAACACTGCCACACTGCCAAGAAAAGTTCTGTGCTAGAGCTCCCCGAATAAAAAATCTGTTGTCTGTCGGAAATTGATGTTACTTTTTCAATTATTACTCGAAAACCATACCTCGTATAAAACTGGGAACTGACCCATTCGAAAGCTAATAAAATTCTATGTCTATTGATTGTATAATTTGTTGAGATAGTTTAGTAAACATTAGACTTATGATGTTGGGAAGTGAAATGAATGTTCCCGAATGTTTATTCACAGTGCCCTAACATACAGTGTGTCTTTTTTTCTTGCTTATCATGTAGAACAAACCTCGACGAATATGAATATGTAGGTTATGTGGCAAAATGAATAAGTTTGGTTGGTGAAAATAAGCCGAGAATACACGATTTTGGTGCACGCAGAGAGCGGCGGTGGGGGGGGGGCGGAGGTGGCGAGAGAGCGATGTGTCATAGAACAAAAAACTCATGAAACTTATCCGTGCGGGAAAGGGTTAATAAACCATGGCAACCCAACGTTGAGTTTAAACTCTGCAACCTGTTATTAATTATAAACAACTGAATTTTATAAATTATATAATTACATCAAAACAATATGACTTAAAATACAACAGATTATATATTATTTTAATTTCTTACCTATACTGAACACATTGTTAGAATCGCGTTCAGCCACCCTCTTCTCAATGACAGCCTGCAAGCGCTCGGACACAGGTCCACCGTGTCTCCCTTTCTCTGGCTTGCCTAGGAAAATCTCCCACTGTGCCCTGGTGTGCTGCAACAGCTTTGCCGTGGTCCTCTCACGTTGCAGCTCCCATGTGTTCACAATATAACCCCTTAGATTTTCTATGAGGTTCAAATCGCAGCCCCTACTAAGCAAGTCTATCACCTGTAAATTATCCTCAGTCGCAAACGATTCCTAAACTATTCTGGCCATATGGATAGGGCAGTGGTCATGAACAAAAGTAATAGGTCCGGAAGGGAAGGGGAAATCCCGATCTCAGAAGGGTGGTAGAAAACATTCCTTAAGTATTTCAGTATACTTTCTCGCCGTGAAGCGGCCCTCTATTTGAAAGATTTCACCCATCCCATGCACAGTCATATACCCCTACACAATGACCATGACTCGTCCACTCTTCACCTCCTCATAGATGTTGCACCGCTTGTATCTGAAACAGATATAATTTAACAATATTTAAGCCAGTCAGTATTGACATGTTCAGCGAACTTCTCAGTGGTTCACTTACAGGATGCAATCGGAGGGTGTAGTTTGGGATGAAAGACAGGTTAGGGGTGGTGCAAGTAGGACAGGAGGGGCAACCATTGATTCCTGAATTTAAAAAAAATAAAAGTTTGAATCGAAGGGATTTTGACAATCTCGCACATCATAGGTGGGCATTGGGTAGGTTTTGTCAGAAATTTTTATACATATTTAAGATAAGATCAAATTATATATATAAATATATGAGTCTGTGCAGACAGAGATATAGACAGATGGATAATACCAATCAGACTGACAGAAGGAAACAGAGAGTGATAGGATAGACGGGACGCCAGCAAGGAGAAGGAGAGATGGATATTCAAAGGACTATAGTCTGCATTAAGTGCAGTTATGAATGGAGTTTAGATGTGCAAGGCTGGGAAAGGTTAGTTTGCAATTTCTGTGAGGGAAATAACTGAATGAGGGAATGAAGATGTACTGGTATTACATTAGGATATTTAAAACTAGAAAACGATGAGACTTTACAGCATTATGGGATAATCCTTCCTTCAGGGTATTTTCATTCCGGCTTTTTATCAACTTTACATTGTTTTGGGTGTTCCTGCTCACCTGGTGTCATTCTTCCGCCAAATGTGAATGCAACCATGGTTAGTGGAACAAAGTTTTCTCATCACTGAGAACTATTTTCTTCCCAAAACCAATGTCTTTGACCACATACGGCTTGGCGAAGGCAAGCCAGGCAATAAGGTGGGCATTGGTGAGGTGCTTCCTCTTTGGGGGTACTGTGTGATGAATTCCTTCCGCATGCAGTCATCGCCTCACTATGGTTACTGATGCCTCTAAACTCAGGTCTTCCCTTATAGCCTTCACCTAGGTGAAGAGATTAGTTTCCACAGCCTGGAAGTGAATGATCCTCTCGTCCTCCTCCTGGGTAGTTGCATGGGACCTGGGTCTGCGTTCTTATCACGCCAAATAACACAACAAACACACCAAGCGATACACATGAATAATGTAACATGAAATTGAAATTATGTCAATCACACATGTAATTTTACCCAGATATTACCACATACCCAAATCATTAAGATTTCCATTCTCCTCCAATTACGGATCCACTTCTGCACAGTGGGCCTGGAGATTCCAAGCTGCTAAGCGATGGCCCTGGTGCTGAGTCCATCCTCGTAGAGAGAAATGATGCGGCCGCGTTCAGTCAAGAGGGTGTCGTGTCGATTCACTGTGATGCAGACTAGGAGTGGCTATGTAATCATGTGGGTCCATGAACTCACCTCAGCATCTCGGACACTGTTCACCTCAGACACTTTCGATTGGTTCGCTAATGCTAGCATCTGATTGTCTGGCCTAGACAGTAATCTTGGATAATGTAATCAAGCTAATAAAAAGTCTTGCAATATTTCATGGATTGCATTTGTATACAGTACACGACTTGAATTATAGTACTATTCAGATCCCGTTTGCATAATTGCACAGATAAAAAATAACTTAGATTTACGTTAGATAATTACATGCATTAGCAAACTTCTGGCAACACGCGGAATGATGCTGGAGGTGGTGGAAGGGAGAGAGAGGTGGGAGAGAGGAGGGGTTGAGAGAGGGAGTGTGGGGTTGGGGGAAAGGAGAAGGCGGCTGGAGTGTGGGTGGGTAGGGTGGGGGAGAAGAGACTCTGGGGTCACTGGGTAGTCGAGCGTCTCCTCCACTACAAAACACTATCCTCTGGTAAGCAATAAAACAAAGTGATTCATCAGAAAATGTCTCGACTGATGCCAACTAATACAGCTGGTTTTACTTGAAACGTTTTTCACCTTTGAGTAGGTGGTGGAAGGTTTGATTTATTAATCTATTCTTATTTTCACAACTTCAAGATACTCAAACTCATCCATCAATAATTGGCTTACGTTGGGCACATGCTTATCATACTAAAAGGTACATCTTTTAGGTGGCACTGTCTGCAACAGAAAGTGAGTCTTGGCACTAATGTCATTCTTGTATGAAGGTGCTCTAGTGCGAGATTCCACCCAAGAAACATGGTCCTTGTTTAATAATCTTCAGAGCCTTAGCATTTCGTGCAAACATAGTTGTGATATCAGCTGTTTTCATATTTTTGCATTTGGTGATTTTTGACTCCCGACCTGGCCAATGTAGCACATAGGTATTCAATAGGAAGTTGTAGTACTAGTCAATGTCAATAAGCATGCAAACTCTCATTCAGTTCCATTGAGCCACTGGGGAACTAGAGGTGGCATTTTTGAAAACCGGTACTGGTAGTAGTAGTAGTAGTTGTTCCCTAGGCAGTCTGGCCGAAGAGCCTCGAGTCCCTAAGGAAGGCCATGGCCGAGACCGGGCCCTCCCACAGAGCTCCCAAGGAGTGCATGCTGCGCCACTGGCGCGGGTGACCGTGTGCAGTGCAGTCCTCCATGATGTGCCCAACAGCATGGGGTGCCGCGCTACATCCTGGACAGGCATCAGCGACGGAGTCATCCAGTCTCTTCTGATTACTTAAGAGGGCTGGACGATGCCCACATCTCAGCCTGCCCAGGTGGACCCCGCCCTCACGGGGAAGACAGCACCCAGAAGGATGGACCACAGGAGGCCGTGCACGCAGCTGCTGCCCCCGAGCGACCGAACAGAACGGCGAGCGACCTGAGCATGAACATGCTTCCAGAAGCTGGTCTGAGGCGGGCAGGGGGGAAGAGATGACAGCACCTGTGCATGATATCGTGTGCTGGGTGCTGCTTTGACGTCCCCTGGTGCGTGTGGATGCGCTGTCACGCAGCGTAGTGGATGTTGTGTGCCTGTGAAGGCTGCAGCGAGAACTCGGGCGCTTCCCATGTCCAGATGATCCCTGACTTTGAGGACCCTGGTCTCCTGTAGGTGGCCTGCAGGTCCAGCAGCTGCGCAGCCTGTGATTATTTCTAGGGCCCCGCTCTGTATGGTCTGAAGAGTGCTACAGTGTGTTCCAGTGAGGTTAGGAGCCCAAGCAGGGCTTGCACAATTCATCACTGAATGCATATATTGTTTGTACACTGGTGGTGGTTTCCCTGCTATGTCCAAATGTTCCATGGGCAAGTGACTTCAAGGCATTAGTCTAGGTGTCAATTTACTTTCAGTGTCTGTGATGCGTTGTTCAAATGACCCCGATGCACTGCATGTCACAACAAGGACCCTGGGTGTGCGTGTGTGTGTGTGTAGTAGGGAAGTGCTGTCCATGGTGAGGTGTGGAATGCGACTGCGTTCCACTGTCCAGCCCATAAGAAGGGCCACCGCAGACTTTGCCGGGGCTACCTTGAGTCTGCCTGCAGTGAACCATTCGTGCAGTGTGCTGAGGCAAGGCTGGAGGATGTGTGAGGTTGCGTTTGCACCCTGGCGTGTGCATGTAAGTGCCATGTCGTCTGCATAGGAAGCCATGTGTATATGCTGTGTGCGGCGTGTGGGCATGTCATGCATGCATAGGTTGAAGAGTGTAGGAGACAAGACAGATCCTTGGGGGACACCACCTGTGAAGTCTCTGATGTTCGAGGACTGACCAGCAAAAGTTACATGTGCATATCTCCCTGCTAAGTAGTTTGCCAACCATCTTTTTGTGTTATTGTGCATGTTTATGTTGAATATATTATTTGTGAGGTTGTGGTGGGGAATGGAATCAAAAGCCCCACCAATGTCTAGCGTGACAAGGAGCACCTCATGCGGTGGCCCAGCCAAATTCACGCCATCAAAATCTCTCCGAGTGAGGTCCGCAAGAAGAGTGCTTGTGGAGTGCAGTGGCTCAAAACCATGCTGTGATGGGGCTAGGGGGGTGTGAGGTGCAACCTGTTGCAGCACCAGTCCTTCAGTGACCTTGGAGGGGGTGCAGAGGAGTGCGACGGGGTGGCGCGAGGAAGGCAACGTGGGGCCCCCGTTGGGCCTGGGGACAGCGACGACAATGCCATGCTTCCAGATGTTGGGCACCATGCTGCATGAGCAGCCGCAGCTTGATATGTTGACCGGTATTGGTTGTTAGGGACGCTGAGGCCAATCTTCACAGGGTTGCCACTCGAAAACTAGAGGAGACAGGGCAAAAATGGGTGGTGCATTTCCGATAGGGATTAACCTTAAGATTATGTCTAAATAAGTCAGACCTTTCAATGCCCATTAGTAATTTCTTCTACAGCTCAAAGCGTGAGAAGAACGATAAAAGCGGGTTTTCGGCCGTTGCTAGGCAACGAGTTGTTACCTAGAAACCAAAACCTTGTGGACATAAGTTGGTCATAGGCTGGTCTTTGCTTCAAAATATGGTCATAATTGGTTGACTCTGAAGGGTAGAACTTAGTGCCATAATTAAACAAGAAAGAATACAAGAATGCAAGAAAGAAAGAAAGCGAGACTAACAATAGAGGCAGCATGACGCTGACCAATTAGAGTAACATCCATGAACATTAGTTAAGAACTGAGTCAGACAGTGGTTCCAGGCATCTCTTTTGGTTGTCACCTGGAGAGGGGCAAATGGTGCAGGGTTTTATTGTCCCCGGGACCTCCGAAGCTGTGTGTAGAGATTCCAATTTTTTCAAATTCAGAAAAGGGAGTGTGGTGTGTAATGTGCACGTAGTTTGGTGTTGACAGTTGGGGGGAATTGCATGGAAGGTTATGTTGGCTTAATATCTGTGTCAGTGAAACACTGACAGTTCAGCAAATGGAGATGGTCAGAAGCTAGTCTCAAAGGCATATGAAATGGAAGTTTGGGAGTTCTGCCCTGTTCGACTGGTACTACAGTGTGCTCCCTATCAGCAGTGTATGAGACATATTGAAAAGCCTGTGTTTGGGGTGACAAAAGGAGTGTTTGTAAAGGTGTTGCACCTGTCACATACCCATGTACTGTGTGGTACTGCCTCGTATTTCATATAGGCTGTCACAATGTCATAAGTTCTGTTGGCCAGCTCCATGCTGCCCTTATTGTTAATCATGTTATCTCTCTTTCAGCCTTGTATTTTTGTATTCTTTCTTTTGGCCAGCTCCATGCTGCCCTTATATTTAGTCACATTTTCTTTCTTGTATTCTTTCTTTCTTGTTTCATTGTGCAGGCACTTCTACCCTTCAGAATTAACTGATTCCAACCAAACCAAGAAATAATGACCAGCCTATATCCTAGCTGTGTCCGCAATGTTTTGTTTGCTAGGCAACTACTCGTTGCCTAGCAATGGCCAGAAAACCGCTTTTTTTCATGTTTTGATTTGTAGAAACATTACTAATGAGTATAGAAAGGGCTGCCTTCTTTAACCGTAATCTTGAGGTCATTCGCTATCGGAAGTGTGCCATCCATTTTCCTACTCTGTCCTCTAGTTTTCGAGTGGCAACCCTGCGAAGACTGGCCTCAGCATTCCTAGCAACCAGTACCTGTTTTCAAAAATGCTCCCCTAGTTCCTCAGTGGCTCAATGGAATTAAATGAAAGCTTGCATGCTTATAGACACTGACTAGTTCTACAACTTTCGATTGTATATCTATGTGCTACATTGGCCAGGTCAGGGGTCAAAGGTCATCAAATGAGAACACAGTGAAATGAGCTGAAATCGCGAATATGCTCACACAAATTGCTAAGGCTCCAAAAATTATTAAGCTAGGGTCATGATTCTAGGATGAAGTGTTGCACCGGAGTATCTCCATACCAAAATGACATTTAGTTTCGAAACTCACTTCCAGTCTCTGGCAACGTCACCTAGAAGTTGGACCTCTGGTGGGCCATTCCACAAATTTCAAGTTCCTTAGCTCCACAGTGGGTGGATGGAATCGAACGAAACTTTGCAAGATAATAGACGATATTGAGTACCACAAGTGTGCATCATACATGCATGACCTTCAACTGACAGGTCAGGGGTCAAAGGTCATCAATTGCTGAAAATATGAGATTGCTAAAGTTTTGACCTTGCTCGTAGAAAATGCTAAAGTTTCAAAGATCAGTCAGCCAGGACCCATATTCTTGGGTGAAATGTTGCATTGTAGTACCTCCATATAGAAATGACTTTTAGTGTCGAAATTCTGTTCCATTCTCTGACAAAGCTTCGTCCACTTAGATCTGGCCATCATTGCCTACTGGCTTGTCTATTGGATTTCCTTTATTCCCCAAACTGCTTTTCTTTTTAACTCACTTCCTCAAATCAGTTTTCACTCAGCATTCAACTTACAGCAGTTCAAATTTAACCGTTGCAGGTATTTTTTGAATGGACAACTGTAATCTGGTGAACAGATTTTTATCTTCAACTAATTTATATTTCCATACATGCTGTTCATATTCTGTAAAAAAATAAAGAAAGAAAGAAAGAAAGAAAGAAAAAAAAAAGAAAATGTAGTGTATGTGGTTTAGATCCATCGTCTACAAAAATTGTGTTGATAAGTCCCACGTGTTTGTTAAGTGCTTGGGATGCATGTGGTGTAAACTAGGCAGCTGTACCGTGTTTGTGACACTGGATTCCTCTCAGTGTCTCCGGTATGTGTGACTGCTGGAGAGTCATCCCCCCAAAAAAGAAAAAAAAATGACAGGGAGAAGCTGTTCCCCACATGGGAGATAGCATCCCACCAGGGTGACCGAGGTTATCGAGATTCTTTTCACAAGATGTAGGGTAGGTTTGAGAGGTTTGGTTCCCCGACAAGTGTCACAGATATTTCTCCTCGTCTGGGGCGCGCACCACTACTTTAGGTAGGTTTCTTTACAGTACCACTGGAAAAGCGGACTCTGTAATATGGCCTGGTACCATATATCAGAACAGTAGTAGATGGGGGCACATTTTCTTTTGCAGGACAGCCTAGGATAGCTTGTTTTGCTAGGGTTACTAATGGTTAAATTAATAGCGATCATCATAGGAATACTTAGTGTTCAATAAAGTACAGTGCAAAAATATACAACTTTGCTCTACAATACTCACATCCACCAGGCGAGCTCGAGACAGCGTATAAACCCCAAACATCTCGAAGCCGGGCCCCTCAGCCATCACCTCCAGGACTTCCCTCACCTG
>JAGKTI010014020.1:0-22235 GCA_018397915.1 Birgus latro
TACAAGGTTACACAGGGGGAGGGCGTCACTTATGTTCCGTATGTCCATTGAATTTCCACAGGGTCACGAGATTCTGGGTTTCACGAGGGGGAGGTTGTTGATATTACACAGGGGTCATGACACTGTGGTAAGGGGAGTACACTCTCTGGGTCTATAGCATTATGGGAGGGCACGGTTGTCGCACTAGTCAATGAGACACCCTGAGGTCACGGCACAGGCAGGTGCAGGTGATGGCCTGGTGTAGGGGGCGGGCCATGAGGGGTGCGCTCCCGATAAGGGTGCAGGCCTCATGTGGCCATGTCAGATGTCCGGTGTAGGCTGGAGGGCGGCATGTGGGGCGGCCCTGTCCTGTCGGGGGCTGTCGGGGTGCGAGGGTCCTCAAGACTGAGGCCAAACAGGGCTAGGTCACTGCCTGGCTCCTGCCCTTGGCTGTGGTGGGAGTCCGGGAGGAGGGTCTGGGCTGGTCCAGGCCTGGGGCCACCTGGGGGGTGGCCCTTGAAGTCCTGGGGCTACGGTCCCTTCAGGAGGGGAAGGCCGTCAGGGGTCGTCTGAGGCTGCTTGCCCTGGAGGAGTCCGTCAGCTGCTGGGGGCATCAGGGGCTGGGGGGCATCAGGGGCTGGGCTGCAGGGACAGGACACCCAGGCTCACCACGAGTCCACTCCAGATATTCTCCATCAGTAGGTCAGCTGGGGAGCAAGCTCCGCTCTTCCTGGAGGAGGAGGAGCTGGAGGGGCATCTCACTTGGCCTCTGGTGGGGTGGGCTGAGCCAGCGACAATGCCCTAACAGGGAGCCTCCAAGCTAGTGGAGACGGGAGGACTGATGGTCTCTCCCTCAACTTGGCAGGTCCGGGGGACTCTGCCAGTACTCCACGCTGGGACAGAGGAAGGATGTCCGGTGGACTCTCCTTCTGCCTGGTAGGTCCAGAGGACTCTACCCAGGCTCCCTCCCGGGTGAGTGGACAAAGGAGGTCAAGTGGACTCTCCCTCGATCCGATAGGTCCGGGGGACTTTGTCAGGAGACTACTTGGCCTGGGGACAACAGGAGGAGGAAGTCCGATGGACTTCTTGACTCCCGCGGTAGGGGCAGTGGACTCTACTGCTCTCTCCTGCTGCCAGGGGAGAGTTGCAGCTCGGGGACAACCGGTGGTCTCTCCCCCTGTAGGTCCGGTGGACTTCACGTGGGCTTAACTACCCTCCTCAGGAGGACAGGAGAGGGTTGTCTGGCTGACCTGCCGAAACGCCTGCTCCCTACTGCGGGTGGTGTAAGAAGGAGGTCTGGTGGACTCTCCCCCTACAATAGGGCTGGTTGCCTCTACTGCGCTGCTGCTTCCCTGGGGTGTAGTAGGTTTTTGAGGACCGGTAGTCTCTCTCCCTCTTTTAGCCTCAAGTCAGGTGGACTCTGTAGCAGAGGGCCTACATGGGACTGTGTGAGGATCAGTCCCACCCCGAGTCTGGTGAGCGTTTCCCACGTTGGAGGGTAATACACCGAGCAGATGCACTTCCCGGGGGACTGACTGGGAGTAAGAGGGGCATAGGGTCACAGGTGACGTGGGGCGGTGTAGTGCGGAGCACCTGTCAACCTCCCCGTGGCCCCCTCTTAGGGTGGGTGTCACCTCCCCATGGCCCCCTCTTATGGTGGGTGTCACCTCCCCATGGCCCCCTCTTAGGGTGGGTGTCACCTCCCCATGGCCCCCTCTTAGGGTGGGTGTCACCTCCCTGTGGCCCCCTCTTAGAGTGGGTGTCACCTCCCCGTGGCCCCCCTCTTAGGACTGGTGTCACCTCCCCGTGGCCCCCTCTTAGGGTGGGTGTCACCTCCCCATGTCCTCCTTCCGGGGTGGTGGTGTCGGGGTCGCTCCGCCGGTTGGGCATATCAGATATCTTCCAGGCTACGTTCCTATACATCTGCTTTGCTCACTCAGTCATCATTTTCCAGTTTCCAATTCGCAAACTTAAATTTACTAAATTCCTATCTCCATGGTCTTCTTTCTGTAGCATCACCAGTTAGACTACCTTACATTTTCCCTTGTCGCAATTATTTTCCTGATTTTGGTTCATACGGCTATACCTCAGTATATTCCTCTTACACTCCACATCACAGTATATACTGCTCTTTCCGCCATGCTAACATTCAATCATTTTACTACTGCTTTAAATCTTACCCCTCTTGCTGCTCCTGGGAAGTTCATTTAAAGTGCTCCCTCACTCACTGTCTACATATCTCACCCAAACAAGCTCTCAGTGCCTTCCTCACTTTCAAAACAAAAACAGCCAATCCTACTTTCAAATTTAATTCATTAATTACTCTTCTTCCCAGTTTTCATCATTCATGTTACCGGATCTGCATATTACGGCTCTAAAGTTTTTAAAGATGCTCTCCTTCCAACATCTCATCACCCTTTCTGATTCCTCATCAAACTCGGTAACTTCAAATTCTCCTCTCAAACACACCATAATACAACAACCTTGATGACACTGTATGTTTCAACTTAACAGTGCACAAAATCTTTCCTTAAAACCTACTGTCCTTGTTCCCACTAACTAAACCAAACAACTGTCATGACAAAGCAACCCCAAAGTTTTCCTCACTCTCTATCTCCAACACCTGCCATGGTATTATCTCATCAAATCAGTGCCAGCTAGTATATACTCTACAGAAATGATACTAAGACCTATGTACTGAGGTTAAAAGAGAAATCTGATGGTAAAGCAAGGAGGTGTTGACGAAAGGACACTGTTACCTCAGCAGGCTTAAGATTTTGACATTTTTAAAGTCATATTCCTCCAGTCAGTTAACGTCATCAATACAATTTCACACAGTAACAAAATCCATCATCACCTCTATTTTGGGAACCTTGACAGTAGACGCACACAACCCTGTCTTCATATGGGAACTTGACAGTAAACACACACAACCCTGTCTTCACATAACTTCTCACTCAGATGCTCCTCTCTCTCACCAGTACTCTATGTTACTTCCATACTACATATAATCATCATCGATGCACTGCCTCCACTTAGGAACCCCCAAACAAGGGATGGCTGTGACAGCAGCACCTAAAGACTACCTTACCACACCTTAATCACTCTCTCAAACACATTTCCTCCTTTTCCTCTCTTCCTTTAATGTAATGTACCACTCTCTTCTACACTACAAAGGTCTGTCTCTACCACCTCTCCCCTCAATATCACTTTCATACACTTTTTGGCACTTGATCTATTTACGTTGTTTATACATGTCCATACCACCTCAATTCCTCTTTACCCACCCATTAATTCCACACCTCACTTCAATACCTTTTTCTTCCATCCCATAATGTCCCCAAATATAACTTTTATACACTCTTTGTCCTCCAGTCGACTGCAGCTGTTCTAAGAAAGGTCACACAGCCTGCAACCTAGACAGCTCTCTGTCACACGGCCCAGGTTTTACTCCAACATGAGTTTTGACATTCTCGGGCAGGACTCTCTTAACCTCCATGTTAATTCTCCTACCGTTAAAACTAGAGCTCTCCAACTACTCTTCCCCCTTGAAGTGGTCTCTCTTTAAGTTCATCCTCCATTTTCCCATATTTACACAACACACCTCCCAGCTACTTAAAACTATCATCTTCCTCATGTACCTCATCTCCCATCTGTACCCTGCAATTCACCATTTCCTCTTTCCATCCTGTACTGCCTGCCAAAATGTTTTGCCATACTCTTTCCTTTCACATACTGGTATCTTATTTTTCATTGTATGTACTTTTTCTTCTTGTACAGATTCTATCACTCATTCTTTACCTTTAACATCACTTTCATTTTCTTCCTTCAAAACAGCATCATCAGCAGACAAGAAGGTTACGCGCCCCCATTCACTGTCATTTAGGCTCAGTTTTGCTCCTAAACGAGTACCTGCTATCTGCATATTCATTTTTCACTGCTCCATTCATATATGCACTAAACAACAGGTGACATAACACATCCCCGTCTTACACCTGCATAAATCTTAAAAGGCTTACTGAGCTTCCTCACCTAGATACATGTGGTACTACCTTCATAAGTTTTTGGTTGCACACAAAAAATTCCCTCCTACACTACATATACCTAATGAACTCCATAATCTTTCTTAATTCACCCACCATAACCTTTCTCCAAAATGTACCATATTGCCTCTTATTCATTGCAATGTTTTTCTCCACCAAAGACCTCATTGTAGCATCTGGTCTATACATCCTCCATTTCTTCTAAATCCACCGTGTTACTCATCTATATTATCTTCAGTTATGCTATGCATCCTCTCTTTAAGAACCCTACTGTACGCCTTTCCTAGTATTTTAAATACACTAAACTCCCTGACTGTTAAACTCTAGTACAGTACTAGAAAGGGATGCCATCATGAGATGGCACCAGTACAAATGACCCACTATGCAAACATCTATCTATTGCTAGACGCCTTAATCGCGTAAGGGGTGGCCACAAATAAATCGCCTCCATGTCGCTCTGTCCCCCGCCATTTCACTGCCATGCTCCTAGCTCACACCCCTCTCCCTATTATACCTCTCCACTCCATCCCTCCATCTCATCCTTGGCCTCCACCTCACTCTCACTCACATACACTTTCCTTGTCAATCTCTCACTCTCAATCATCTCCACATGGCCAAACCACCTTAATGTGTTTCTCCTAATGCTTCCTATCACATCCACACCACAGCATTCCTTCACTCCCTCATTTGTCAGTCTGTCACTTCATGTGACTCCACATGCTCCTCTCAGATAACTCATTTCCACTGCTCTCACCCTTGACTTCTGTCCCTCCAGCAAGGTCCAAGCTTCACATCATTAGAGTTGGTATCACAATACTGTTATGTAGTAGCCTTTTCACATCCATGCTCACTTCCCTGTTTCTTATCATTGCTTTCAAGGAACCAGCAACCTTTCTTCTCTGCTGCACCCTTTCAAGCACTTCACCCTCTAAACTTCCATCCTTACTCATCACACTACTCAAGTACTTTAATGCACTCACATTCTCCATATCCTCCCCATCCAATCTCACTGTACATTCACTGACTACACTTCTCTCGAAGACCATCACTATACTCAAAAACATTCACATTTAGATTCCGTTTCTTACACACTCTCCCAAACTCATCAACCAAGCCTTGCAGCTCTCCTTCGTCTTCACTTAACAACACAACATCTGCAAACAACAGTACAGGGACTATCCAAACACTGTCCTCTCTCACTAGGGCCACTCCAACATCCACTGCCCTACCTTGTAACTCTTTTATAACTCCATCCATATACAGATTGAACAACCATAGAGACATGACACATCCTTGTTTCAGTCCAACCTTCAAATAAAAAAATTCACTCAGTTCACCATCCACACGCACTGCAAACATGCTTCAATATTCTACCAGTCCCTGAAAGGAGCTCAGTGGATTGCAGAAGGGCAGCTTTAGCCTCCAGTCCACTAAGTTCATATTCAGTTGTTCTTTGGGCCGTAGTAACAACCAAACATAGTCTGCTCCTTTCAACATTACCCTGTCACGTTCAAGTACTTCTTGCCACTGTTTAACTTCTTTTGAATATGTTCATACCTTCTCAATGTACTTTTTATCCATTCAGATTCTACTGTACATCTCTCCTATTGCCCTTCCTCCACTTCAACATCCAGCAGGTTCCATAGTGTAATTTGTTTACACCATCCATCCTGTTAATCCCCATAGCTGTTCTGAAAATGCCATTTCTATAAGTACTGCAGTGCCCTTGAAAATTCAGTACCACTTATTCAGTTCTACTCGTGTGTGTGTCTACAGTACTCGAGTACACTCTGAGGTGGAGTTCTCTTCATACTAACTGGTTCATTCATTAAGTAAATGGTGGCTCTCCTTGCTGCTCAATTTCTGACAGCCTCCCTTCTCAGTCCTTTATCCCCGAGTTAATACTTGATAACCTCGTCCAAGGTCTTTTTTTAGGTTGTCTCTTACAACTCTACTCTCAATGTTCACACCTCTCACCCCCCACACCCAGTAGTCACCTTCCATCCTCTCAACAAGGGAAACCATCTCAATCTACCCCACCTTATCACAGCACCAATATATTCAAGTACTGTACCATTTTTCCTCTCAACTCCTCATTTGCAATCCTAACCCCTCGCACCCAACCCAGGCCTCTCATTCAGTGATGCACTACACATCCATCTAACCATTATCATTCTGTATATTTGGGCCAATGAATATTCTTTCATTACTGTCCAGGTCTCACAACACATGCTGTGTAGTGGTCACTTAGCATGGTGGGAGAGCCTTCTCAATGCCAGGAGAGGCAGCAGCTCCCTGGACTTCTTCCAAATACTCCATGCCCTAGCCACAGTGTCAGCCCCACCTCCAGCACATGACATATCCCCAAATAACAACTCCACACACTCAACAAATTCTTTAGCAAGATCTATCCTTTCTCACCTCTCAATCTCTGCATGATCTCCCTGACACACGGCACACATTAAATCATTAAGGTATTTGGCAGCCTACCTCTAATACCGCTACACCTCCTATTCCCCTACTTATCACAAACACTGCACAAGATGAAATTACTGTACTTCTCACACCCTTGTAGCAAACTGCACGTAACCACACTCCTGCTGCTTTGACAGTACAATACCGCTACCAACCATAGTTATCATCACTTTTGTTTTATCTGCATTTACTCTCAAACCCTCTTATCCCTTCCCTCTCTCCATTTCCTGAATTTTTCCTCTGTCTTCCTCTCACTTTCCACAATCAACAAGTCATCTGCATACATCTCCCATGGAAGTCCAGTTCTGAAGTCACATGAGAGCTTCAAACACCATGATAAACTGTAAGGGGCTTAAGACTGATCGTTAATGCACACAAACATTCATAGAAACTCATCCATCAATTACTGAACATAAGACAAAATTCAGTTACTGTACTCTTCTCCACCTGGTGCTGGAAATGCAGTCTCACAGTGCCACTGAAAGAACCAGGTGGAGCCACTGCCCAATTACAGTGACATCATTTAACTCCCTCCACATCCCTCTCAAAGTTGCAAAGGCAACTTCAGCCTCCAGTCCACTGAATTTAAATCAGCAAGAAAAAAGGGTGAAACCCTAGAGCTAGGACCAATGGACTATGGGGAGGCGGTAGCTCGATCGGTAGAGAGTTGGCTTGCAGTCCCGAGGGACCCAGGTTCGAATTCTCGCTGGTGCAGGGAACAGTTTAAGAATTTGAATTTCATTAAATCAGGCTTTACTGATCTACCAGGAGACCCGCCGACATGTCGTAAAAATGACCCCGCTAATACCAATACGCCAGTCCTGTATGAGACAGCCCTAGCATGTATTCAATATGGACGGTGGGTGTTAAGCACCGAAGTGGTGACATGTAGATTGTAGGAGGACGACTGGGCCTTGATAGCAGGCTGTAAAGCCTATGCCCAGAGTCGGACACATAAAAGAAAAAAAAAGAAAAAATATAGCTCTGCTGGGCAAGGAGAGATCCTTGGAGAGACTGCTTCCTCTCTCACCAGAAATATGCTACCCTGGTGCAAGCTTGAACTCCCAAACCTACAGCCGTGAAGTGTGAGCACTCCCACTAAGCTATTCTGGCCCCTCGCATCCACATGAGCCTAGGTCCACAACAATGAATCAGACCTAAAATATCTTCATCTCTCAGTTATATCATTCTCATTCTCTGGTACACTACCATCCACATTCAACTTCACCCCTCATCCCTCCTTTCACATTTAAACCTCTAGTTTTCTCCACTACCTTGTACAGCATCATTTATTTTTGTCATTCCTACACTGTACCAACTGTTTTTCTTCCATACTTTATAATCCACCCCTTTTCTGACTTCTTTCATAATCTGCTTTACTGTTTCATGTTAATGTACAGTGATCCCTTGGTTATTGCATACTTAGTTATAACAGTTTTCGGTATCACAGCAAGATGAAAATATGCACTCTTGTTACTGTGCATGTTCAGCTAAAAAACATAGTTATTGCCCTGGTTCTACTGACACTGATAGTGTAGTATGTGATTTCTGATATCTTTGAGGGATTCAAAGATAAAGACCTACTCGAAGAGTTAATCCCAGGAGGAGGAGACACTATCTATCCACCCATAGCCTCAGAACCCCTTACCTCTAGCCCATCTCAGATCTCTCTATGGTGTTTCTCCTTTTGTGCCCTTTTCATCGCATTCTATTAACGTAAGTATGCCTATGTGTATTTCTGATATTTACCACAATAGTATGTACAATATTTCCATTGCCAGATGCCTCAATCACATGAGGGGTGGCCTCAAACAAATCTCCTCCATGTCACCCTGTCCAATGCCATTTCACTGCCCTCCCCCACCTCACACAAACCCCTCTCATATACCTCTCCACTCCATCCCTCTTAGTCTCCCTTTTCCTATCCCCCCTCCACCTCCCATTAGTCTCTTGCTCTCCATCCTCTTCCCATGGACAAACCACCTCCATGTATTTCTCCTAATGCTTTCTATCACATCCGCATCCACATCACAACACCTCTTCATTTCCTCATATGTCAGTCTGTCTCTCCATGTGACTCCACATGCTTCTCTCATATAACTCATTTCCACTGCTCTCACTCTCGATTTGTGTCCCTCCAACAAGGTCCAAGCTTCACTTCCATAGGAAAGAGTTGGTATCACAATACTATCATGCAGCAACTTTTTAAATTCCATGCTCACTTCCCTATTACTTATCACTGCTTTCAAAGAACCTGCCACCTTTCTTCCATGCTGCACCTTTCAAGCACTTCATCCTCCGAACTTCCATCCTTACTCATCACACTACCCAAGTACTGTACTTAAATACACTCACATTTTACATTCCTTATCATCCAACCTCAGTGTACATTTAGTGACTTCATTTCTCTCAAAGACCGTAACTTTACACTTCCCTACATTCATCTTTAGATTCCATTTCTTACACTCTTCCAAACTCATTTACTACACCCTGCAGTTCCCCTTTGTCTTCACATAACAATACAGTACCATCTGCAAAGAACAATACAGAAATTTTCCAAATGTTAAGATGTATGTATAGTTTGCATTTAGTGGGTATAAACGGTTGTACATAAAATACATCATCTAATCCTGTGTTTCCCCATAAAGAGCGTAGAAGCCCGGGGTTAGGCAAGTTGGTCCTGAAATGTAAGATGAGAGTGACCAGTCTCACTCATCCATGAGTGACATTAAATGAGCAATAAACCCCAACTAGTTGGGAAAATTTGGATCTACAAGTGGGGTGACCGGCACCAATTAGGATAAATCCCATACGTACTGTGTTTTCGTTAACATGCAATTTTATCATCATGCACTAGGCTCAGTACCAATTATGCTCAATAACCAATGGATCACTACATTATCATTTTCTTTTCTATGCTCACCATCCACTCACTCAATGTGGTGCTGCTCTCGGGTGACTGCCTTTTACTCTCTTCCTTCCTTCCACTTCCTTCTGTCAACAGGTGACTCTATTGTTGAATGACAAGCCAAACGGTTTCCTGTACACCAGGAAATACAGGAAATCATTTACTACACTGGGTGGTGACCATATAACCAAATTATGGTGCCTGGTGGTTTAGTGGTTAAGGCGCTCCAATTGGACTGAACCTGGGCAGGTCTATATCCAAGGGGTGGTTAGGGTTTATTGCTCACATAATGCCACTCAGGGATGAGAGAGGCTGGTTGCTCTCATTTTAAATGTCAGAACCAACTTGCCAAGCTCCGGCCTTCTACATGCCTCATGAGGCATCACAGGATGAGATGGTGAATGAATGAATTAATGTTCTCTTCATACATGTTCTACTCTCAGCAAAGTACATCTATGAAGTATTTAACCTAACAAAGCAAGTGAGAACACTAAAAAGGTAATGTTGTAGAACGTGGAAGTCTGCACCATTTATAGCACCAAAACTAAGTTATTTCAGGAAATTTCAAAGCTACGGTGGATCTACGCACATTACTGGGACACGTACGAAATAGCAGTTGTTGACTCTTTCAATTCACCACCACATTTCTGACAAAACAAAAACATAAGGCAAAAAACTGAGCAACAATCTGAACCAAAACTGTTATTTTGGAGACTATTATAGCTACAGTGGATGTATGTACACTGCTGGAAAGCCTAAGCAAAAATAACTGACATTATTTGTGACTTTTCACCAAATTTGTAACCATATACTGGAAAAAGTCAAAAACAGAAAACTGAGCATCAAGTAGCACCAAAACTGTGTTATTGTGGTAGGTGGGGGCACTCACCATCCACTCACTGTATGTAATGCTGCTCTCGAGTGACTGCCCTTTCTTCTCTTCCTTCCATCTTTCTTTCCTTCCTCTTCTGTCTTTGTTTCCTTCATCCTTTCCTCTTCCTCCTGTCTGAGAGTGACTCTAAACTGAGTTACAAGCCAAATGATTTCCTGTACACCAGGAAACCATTTACCACACTAGGTGGCACCCATATAACCAAACTATGATGCCTAGTGGTTTAGTGGGTAATTAAGGCACTCCAACTGGATTGATTCTGTGTAGGTTTATATCCAAGGGGTGGTTGGGGTTTATTGATCACATAATGCCACCACTCAGGGATGTGTGAGGCTGGTCACTCTCATCTTATACGTCAGAACCAACTTGCCTTGCCCCGAGCTCCTACGCTCATGGGGCAACACAGGATTAGATGATGTATGTACGTATTAAAACCAGAGCAGATCTATGCACATAGTTTGAAAGCTCATGAAAAAGTACTGCAACAAGTATTACTTAAGTTCATCATTCATTTTCATTCATGTTGTCAAAAAAATTTGGCACCACTGCAAAGGGCCAAGAAACTTTATGTAGAAGTTACTTAAAAGTTTTCCTCAAGTAAGCCACCATAATGCTGGGAACATATACCAAGCTGAGCAACTAAAAATCAGAATAAATTTTAAGAAGTGGCTGTTCTCATGATTTACCAACATACTGTTTGGGGGCAGGGGGAAGTGACTTGCCATGTTTTTGCATGAGGGTCTAAAACCCCTCCACTGAGAGTATGCATATTCTGAAATAAGATGGATCATTTCTGAGTGCCTTAACATCAGGAAAGAGGAATGGTACCCTTCTTTCTGCTAAAACAACAGCAGCTAGCTTGCTTCTTCCAAAATTCCACACTTTCCAGTACAGTATTGATGCTTATAATTTAATCATGATTTGAAAATGCTTGCTAAAAACAGTTCTTTTTACACAAACCTTTCTTAATAACCTTTCCACACTGATTTAACTGTGTACCTCTGCAGCACATTTATATAAATGTCTATCAATTCTCTACCTATACCCTGAAAAGAAGATGGTAAACTGCAAAAGGGAATTTCAGCCTGCACATCACTGGTTCCCCTTCAGATAAGCTTGGAGCCCAACTTCAAAGGGAACTAAAAATTTCCCAACCACCTTTCTTCCAACAAAAAGCAAGCAAACACAAAGTGTCTCTAGTAGCTGGATGTTTATGATTACCTGATACAGTATATTAAAAATGGGTACTTAAAGATAAACATGTATTTTGACATTTATTAAAAAAAAAAAAAAAAAACTAATACTAGTCAACATAGTTGTTGAACTATGATTCTAAATCAAAAACTTCATCCTCTCATAAAATTTCTTGTAATTACAAGGATGATGTGCCACAAGGGCATCTCTTGTTTTCACACAACAAATATGTTGAACTATGATTCTAAATCAAAAACTTCACCCTCTCATAAAATTTCTTGTAATTACAAGGATGATGTGCCACAAGGGCATTTCTTGTTTTCACACAACAAAGGATGAAACACAAGCATCTCCAATTTTCACATCAATATATGATGAAATAAAATGAATTATTCAGCAATTACAAATGCATCATACTGTGTAAAAATCCTATCCACTTGCAGCTATATTTTTGGTTTTCAGAAGAATGGATTATGAGATTAGTAGGGTCTGCCACCAGGAGGTCCTGCAAATGAAAAGAATACAGCATAAGTGTATAAGTAAGTGCTGCATTTAACTACTAATATTTTACAACAATGGTATACTACTTAACTTTTAGCCTGAAGCAAGTTTCCCCATGCTGAAGAAAATTGTTTGTCGCTACCTAGAATAATAATAAAAAAAAAATATACAGTCCTTCCTCCAATTTTGCGAGAATATGGTCAACAAAAACCCTCGCAAAATCAAAATTCGCAAAATTCAAACAATTAAATATATGAAATAAAGGCAAATTGGCCGACATCACCCCAAGGTAAGCACTTTTTCCCCTCTTTTTCTCGACTCTACCTCTTAATTTTACGATGATAAATGAAACAAACATGAACTGATATACTGTACAGTAATATTAATAAGAAAACATCATAGGTAAGAAACATTTTAAAAAAAAATGCATTTACACTGATGTGAAGACTGGCGTGGTGTACGGGACTGGTGGCGGGGTGAGGCTTGGCTACTGTAGCCCCGCGGGGCCTATGTCATCACTATCACTGTCGGGAGATATTTCCACATCTTGCTGTGTTTTTTTCTGCCTCTCTCTTGAATCCCTCGAAGTCAGAATCATCACTGGGGTTATTAGAATCAAAAAGGTTAGGGATGCTAGGATCGCTGGCTGCTTGGGGAGGGATGGCAGGACGGCTGGTCAATGGGGCAGGGTCTCTTGGGGTTCTCATGAATTTTGTGATTAGACACTGCTTCCTCTTGTTAACCTCATCTCTGTGGAGGTCAGCATAAAAGCGAAGGGCCCTGTCAACACTGTGGCATGCTTCCTGAGCCCTAAATTGGTCACATTCGTCGGAGGTATCGAAGGTAGGAAATCAGTTGGGACGTGACGGGTTAAGTGTCCCCCAGACTCCCCTATCTAAAATTACTTCATCATGGCAAATGTTTCAGAGAGCCTCGGAGGGTCCAGTACCTGCCCAAGGCCCCAACCAAATCAGCAGATTTGTGTGGCCATGTGGAATGTGAGAGGTGTGAATGGGGAGGGCGAGAGGGTGGAGGAGGTAGATGAGTTCAAGAGTGCGAGATATGCTGTGATGGCACTGTAAGAAACAAAAATGAAAGGGGGTGAAGTGAAGGAGTGGGAGGGTGTAAAGCATTAAGGTCAGGCATGAATGGGCAAGAAAGATTCAAGGAAGGAGTTGCTTTGTTGATGAATGAACTGCAGCAGAGTGGAATGAGAGATTACAAATGTGTCACCTCAAGATGTATGTGCAAGGTATGCCAAGTTCAAGTTTGAGAAGGTGAAAGTGGCAGCGAATGTAGCATATGCACTGTGTGATGACAAGAGTGAGAGAAAGAAAGACAGGTTTTAGGATGAGCTGGATGATGTGGTGGGAGATGTGCCCAGGAGCTATAAAGTGATTGTAATGGGCTATACGATTTTAAGAGTAGGCACTGGTCCTGAGGATGACATAATGGGTTGTATTGGAGTGCCAGGAGGAAATGATAATGGGAAGCAACTGAAGGGTACGTGTAAGGAAAGGAGTCTGTGCATTTGTAACTCGTATTTCAAACACGAAGATGCACATAAATATACATGGTATAGACAGAACGGGGATCGTGTTGAAAGAAGCCTGACTGATTATGTGCTCACTGATAGATCGGTGCTGGGAACGGTTGCTGGTACGAGGGACGTGAGAGGACAATGTGGAGGTCTGTCAAATCATATGATTGTGGTATGCAAGATCAATCCGAGAGAAGTGATGTGGACCAGGAGAGAGAGGAGGAGTCAGGGAGAAAGACTGAAAGTTGAGAAGCCGAGGATCAAAGAAATGGCAGATGAATACAGGACCCAGGTAGGGGAGGAGTTAGAATCAGTGAATTGGAATGAAATGGATCTGGACAGCCTGTGGAATGCATAAAGGGATTGCTTGGTTAGGAATGCTAAAGCAGTGAGAGGTGTGGCAAGAGTAACAGCAAAGAAGAAAGGTAAAACACGGGATGAAGTGGTTGAGAGCAGTGGAGGAAAAGATGAAGAAGAGCTAGGGTGGTTACAGGACAGGGGTTCAATTGAAATAGGAACTGAGTACAGTGGAGCCCCTCAGATAGCGTTTTTTGTAAGTAGCGAATCCATGGATAGCGACAGGAATGAAACTACAGTAAGACCTCACTATAACGGACTAATTGGGACTCAAGCCATTCCGAAAAATGCAAAATTCCGATAAAAGCGACATCCGGACTTTCCCTTGCTAATCCAGACTTTTTCCGATATATCAGACATTAGTCCAGATTGCACCAATGGTTTTTAAACTGTTTTCACCACCAGTGCAGTACTGTACTGTGTTATACCTTCACTACATTGATCAAATTGTATAATAATAATACTGTACTGTACACTGATAAACATGTCTTTTACTTGTCTTATCGTGGTAAACATAGCTGAAGTGGTCAGGCAGTCTGGACTGCTTCTGGCTTTATCAGACTTTTTCCGATATATATAGGAGTTTAGTCCAGTAGCTCCTCGAGTCCGATAAAAGCGAATTCCAGTCAATTGAAGTCTGTTATATCAAGGTTTTACTGTATCTCATAGCGATTAATGCTGCACAGTTAGCGTAAATTCGCCAAGCATTTAACACGTAGCGAGCAGGTGGGCAGAGTTGCCAAGGTCAGACCCTGGTAACGCTGATAGTGAGTGCGAGTCTATCGTTATTCAGTTCATTGACCCACGTGGAGTGAAAGTACGTATCTTAAGCTTTTCTTATAACTAATCTCCAACTATCTCTCTCCTGCCAAATTTTACAGTTTTAAATTTTTTCCTCCTTTACCTTTACTTTTTTCTTGGGGGAATACCGGTATCTAGGCGATACTGACGGGTGGAAGGTGAGCCCTCCATGAAGTTACCCCAAGAAGAAGAAGATGATTGTTTGTTTATCCACACACTGCGCATTCATTCAACTTGTCACAGTCTCACCATTGTTAAAAAGCTTTTTGTGACCTTCCATTTATTGTCTGGCTACTGAATGTTCTAATATCATGGCTTCAACTTCGGGGGCTGGCCCAAGTGGTGGTGGTGGCCCAGGGGAAAAACAGGAAGTGCTGGTAATGTAGAAGTGACCAAAAAGGCCAGACAATATATGCGTGGCAAGCCAAAGAAACAATACTGCGTGAGGGAAAAGAAAAAGATAATTTTTTGAATATGTAGTATAAGTTTATCTTATTACAGTACTGAAGAAATATGACGTGATACTGATGGGTAATGGAGGAAATTAGGGGTATAGCTGAAGGAGTCCAGGACTGTACAGCGGAGCCCCTCAGATTGCGTTTTTTTAAGTAGTGAATCCATGGATAGCGACAGGAATGACCATGGATAGCGACAGGAATGAAACTATCTCATTGCGATTAATGCTGCACGGTTAGCGAAAATCCGCTAGGCATGTAACACGTAGCAAGAAGGTGGGCAGAGTTGCCAAGGTCAGACCCTGGCAACACTGATAGTGAGTGCGAGTCTATCGTCATTCAATTCATTGACCCACATGGAGTGAAAGTACGTATCTTAAGCTTTTCTTATAACTAATCTCCAACCATCTCTCTCCTACCAAATTTTACAGTTTTAAATTTTTCCTTTACATTTACTTTTCTCTTGGGGGAATGCCGGTATCTAGGTGATACTGACGGGTGGAAGGTGAACCTCCCTGCAGTTACCCCAAGAAGCAGAAGAAGAAGAAGAAGATTGTTTGTTTATCCACGCGCCGCGAATTCATTCAACTTGTCACAGTCTCGCCATTGTTAAAGATTTTTGTGACCTTCCATTTATTGTCTGGCTACTGAATGTTCTAATATCATGGCTTCAACTTCGGGGGCTGGCCCAAGTGGTGGTGGTGGCCCAGGGAAAAAACAGGAAGTGATGGTAATGTAAAAGTGACCGAAAAGACCAGACAATACATCCGTGGCAAGCTAAAGAAACAATACTGCATGGAGGAAAAGACAAAGATAAAATTTTGAATATGTAGTATACGTTTAACTTATTACAGTACTGAAGAAATGACGTGATACTGATGGGTAATGGAGGAAATTAGGGGTATAGCTGAAGGAGTCTAGGACTGTATTAATTTTTTTAGAGAAGAAGTTTGCCCCTCGGGTAGCGATTTCATGGATAGCGGCCATTTTGGTGGACTAATAAGGTCGCTATCCAAGGGGCCCCACCTCAATATGTTTCCCATTTGCTTCATACATTCTTAATACTTTCCACAATCCTTGTCTGTCTACCCTGTCATATGCTTTCTCCAAATCCATGAAGGCCGAATACAACTTCTTTCCCTTCTCTAGAAACTTTTCCACTAAGGATCTAAGAATGAATATCTGATCTACACAACCTCTTCCCTTCCTAAAACCTCTGTGTTCTTCTTCAACTAATTCCTCTGTTATTTCCCTAACTCTCTCAATAAGTATCTGACCATAAACTTTTCCTATTACAATAAGAAGACAAATGCCTCTATGCTTACCACACACATCTTTTCCCCTTTTCCTTTGTACAGGGGAATAATTATACCTGACTTCTCATACTCTGGGACTCAACCTTCCTCCCGGGCCAACCTGCACATCTTCCACATCTATTCTACTACTATCTCTGCCCCATGCTTCAGCATTTCACCACACACTCCATCAATTCCAGGGACTTTCCCCATTTTAACTTTCTTCACTGCTTTCATAACTTCCATCTTACTGATTTCTTCCTCTCTTACAACATCCTTCCTTCTCCCAGCCATTCCACAGCCACTTATACTTGCATTACTTTCATCCTCTATGTTCAACAATTCCTTAAACACTTCTACTCCCTTCTCCATTAGTAATCTACCATTTTTATCTTTCACTCCCCCCCTAACTTCTTTGGCACCCTATCTAACTCTCTTTATCTCTTTCCAGAACAGTTTCTTACATTCTCTCCACTTTACTCTCAAGATCCTTCCAAATTCCTCATCCACTCTCTTCTTACTCTCTCTCACTAATTTTTTCACCTCTCTCTTCCTCTCGACATATAACTCTCTCCTCCGTCTCTCAACTTCTTCCACGTCCCTGTTTCTCATCCATTCACTATATGCTTTCTTCTTTTGTGCCACAGCCTCTCTCACCTCTTCCGTCCACCATGCTGTTCCCTGCACCCCCTTTCGTCTTCTCTTCACCCCACATGCCACCTCACATGTTGTGCACATTTCTTCTGTGATTATCTTGCACACATCTTTCACATCCCTCATCAGCTCCAATCAATATTTACCCAATTGCTCCTCCACTTCCCTCATATATTTTTTTCCATCCTCTTGTAAATTTTCCACCCTCCTTGTATGAACTACTTCCTCCTGTCCTTCTCTTTTTCTATTTCACCATTTCATTTGGACTTGTGGTGGTCAGAAAATCCATTCCCCCAACCTCTATATACTCTTGCATCCATTACACACCTTCTCATCCTTTCATCCACACACACATAATCTGTCACTGCCTTCCGTTCACTCAGTTCACCACCCACCCTTCTCACTGCCTTCCGTTCACTCAGTTCACCACCCACCCTTCTCACTGCCTTCCATTCACTCAGTTCACCACCCACCCTTCTCATCACTCGCCACATATACCTATGGATCATTTTGTGCTTGAAGAGGGTATTAGCTATCACCAACCCCCTCCCGGCACAAACATCCACTTAAGTATTGCCATTCTCATCCATCTCTGCAGGCACACCCCATTCACCAACTACTCCATCCACATTCACATTCCCTACTTTTCCATTCATATCTCCAGTCAAAAACACTCTCTCATTCCTTTCAAATTTTTCCATGCACACTTCCACATTTGTCTAGAACTCTTCTCTCACTCTGCTTGCACGATCTTGCGTTGGTGCATACATGCACACAATCGTCCACGTTTGTAGTCCAACTTTCACTCTTACCCACACAATCCTTGAGCCAACTGATCCATACTCTTTTATATTCTCCTTCCATCTGTTACTCACAATACACACTCCTTCCTCTCATTCTCACCTACTCCTGTGCATATACCCCATCCATACTCCCATTCTCTCACTCTCTCACCTCTCCATTTAGTTTCAGTTAATCCATGTACATCCACTTTCACACCCTCAAGCATCTGGGCAATCTCTCTTTCCTTCGCCTCATCATTTGCACTCCTTACATTCCAAGTAGCCATCCATACCATGTCCTTTGTTCGGTCCTTAGTCGTCACCTTTTGGTCAGTCCTGGTCCGGGGCTTCTTGTTTGTACTTTAGTTAGCTGTTTCCTGGGGAGGAGCACTAACCCTCCACCAACCTGTTCCTCTGAACTGTCTGCTTGCATCCCTCCACCTCTACGACGGGCACGTAGTACCCGTCTAGCAACAAACTCTCATCCCTTTTCTGTCCAACTCTCTAATGCAAGAGTTAAACGTTACTCCCAGTCTTTCATTTATGCAACTGGTCAACTCTGGAACTGTCTTCCTCTGTCTGTATTTCCCACTTCCTATGATCTCCAGTCTTTCAAACGCAGTGTGTCCAGGCATCTCGAATTGAACGGGTCTTGAATTTGGCTCTCTTTTGTACTGTTTTTGCTTTTTCTTGGAAGGAACAGTATGCAGGCCCGTGGCCTTTGGTTCCTTCTTCCTTGCATAAAAAAAAAAAAAAACCTACTTGCTGTCACTTGGGTAATATGTGTTGGCTGGTTATAGCTAAGGTTATCACCCAGCACTGTAAATGCTTTCCTGGTTTACAGGAGATCATTTGGCTTGCCACTCAATGTAGAGCTACCCTAAAAATAGAGTACCACTACACTAAATGGGTGGATGATTGGCACCCCCACCTACCACCAAGGTCTACATGCTTCAATTAAACTGTGAGCTGGTAAATGTGCTCATAAACAGAAAACAAGACTTATGCAGAAAAATATTAAGTATAACTGACCTCCTCTCATCATGGAACTGCCAGGGGGTCCCATGGGGCCACCACGGCCCATGTGTGGTGGCATGCCACCCATCATCTGGGGAGGCATGTTACCAGGGGGACCACCACGGGGTGGCATGTTCAGCTGTGGTCCAGCACGAGCGGCTGGCTGCATCATCTGTTGTGAAGGTCCACCTACACCCCTCACTGGTCCCTGTAGCCCAGCACCACCTGGTCCTGGCATACCACGGCCTGCAGGACGACCCATGCCTGGTCCAGGGGCAGCACCAGGCAGATTAACACGTGGACCCTCTTGCTGTAAGAAAAACTACACTTACCACCTGCCATCACCTTCAATGCACATACAGATATACATGCAGTTTTGTCTTTTGCATCCGCTAATGATGGAATGCTGTAGTAACACACTGGATTAGTTTTTGTATAGGTGTGACAATCATTTAGCTTGTAAAGACTTGGGTGGTGGGAAATGTGTGATGCAATAAACCTGCTCCCCTCATATGTAGCTAGTCCTTGACTTTCAAAATTTTCACCTTTTATGGATAGGTGTTCCATGGGTGAAGTTTGCGTGCACTTAACAGTAACAATTGTCTAACTGTCCACTTTGAAGAGAATTGTGTTGTTTATCTGACAAGAAAGGTGCCCAGGTGAGGCTGGCCTTGTAGTAGTAGTTGTTCCCTAGGCAGTCTGGCCGAACAGCCCCCAATCCCTAAGGAAGGCCACGGCCGAGACCAGGCTTTCCCACAGAGCTCTCAAGGAGTGTATGTTGTGTTCTTGGCATAGGTGATTGTGTGCAGTGCAGTCTTCCATGATGTGCTTAATTGTATGGGGTGCTGTGTTACATCCTGGACAGGCATCAGCGACGGAGTCATCCAGCCTCTTCTGATAACTTAAAGAGGGCTGGATGATGCCCACATCTCAGCCTGGCCAGGTGGACACTGTCCTCACGAGGGAGATAGGATTCAGAAGGATGGATATCAGGAGGCCATGCATACAGCTGTGTGTTGTCTTTAAGTGACTGAATGGAGGGGCGAGTGATTTGAGTATGGATATGCTTCTGGAAGCTGGTCTGAGGCAGGTGGGAGGGCGGGTGGGTGGGTGGGCAGGAGGGTGGGGGGGGAGATGACAGTATTTGTGTATGATATCATGTCCTGGGTGTTGTTTTGATGTTCCTTGGTGTGTGTGGATGTGCTGCCATGTAGTGTAGTGGATGTTGTGGGTTTGTAGAGGCTGCAGCAAGAATTTGGGTGTCTCTCATGTCTAGATGATCCTTGACTTTGAGGACTTTGGTTTCTTGGATGGAATAAAGGCTGAATATAAACAGGAAGTGGAGGAGCGATAGAGTAAATATAGATTGGAGCAGATGGGGGACGTGGAAGGTGTGTGCAAGATATTCACAGAAGAAATCTGTGCAGCATGTGAGATGGATTGTGGGGTGAAAAGAAGACGAAAGGAGGTTCAGGGAACAGCATGGTGGAATGAAGAGGTGAGAGAGGCTGTGGAACAAAAGAAGAAAGCATATAATGAGTGGATGAGGAACAGGGGCGTCGAAGAAGCTGAGAGACGGACGAAAGAGTTATATGCAGAGAGGAGGAGAGAGGTGAAAAGATTAAGAGAGAGTAAGAAGAGAGTGGCTGAGGAATTTGTAAGGAATTTGAGTGCAAAGTGGAGGGAATGTAAGAAAATGTTCTGGAAAGAGATAAAGAGAGCTAGACAGGGTGCCAACCAAGCTAGTGGGGGTGTGAAAGATAAAAATGGTAGATTACTAGTGGAGAAGGGAGAAAAAGTGAACAGATGGAGAGATCACTTTAATGAATTGTTGAACATAGAGAATGAAAGTAATGCAAAGTATAAGTTGCTGGGGTATGGCGAGGAGAAGGAAAGTTGTGAGAAGAGAGAAAGAAATCAGTAGGATGGAAGTGGTGGAAGCAATGAAGAAAATTAAAATGGGGAAAGCCCCAGGAATTGATGGAGTGTATGGTGAAATGCTGAAGCATGGGGGAGAGACAGTAATAGAATGGATGTGGAAGGTGTGCAGATTGGCCTGGGAGGAGGGTAGAGTCCCGGAGGATTGGAAGTCAGGTATAATTATTCCTCGGTACAAAGGAAAAGGGGAAAAAGAAGTGTGTGGTAATCATAGGGGTATTTGCCTTCTTAGTGTAATAGGAAAAGTATATGGTAGGATACTTATTGACAGAGTTGGGGAAATAACAGAGGAATTAGTTGGAGAAGAACAGGGAGGTTTTAGGAGGGGAAGAGGTTGTGTAGTCCAAATATTCATTCTTCGATCTTTAGTGGAAAAGTTTCTAGAGAAGGGAAAAAAGCTGTATGCAGCCTTCATGGATTTGGAGAAAGCATATGACAGGGTGGATAGACAAGGATTGTGGAAAGTATTAAGAATATATGGAGTGGATGGAAAGTTGTTGAAGGCAGTGAAGAGTATGTATGAGGGTGCTAAGGCTGCAGTGCGTGTGGATGGCAAACTGAGTGAATCTTTCCATTTGAAGGTTGGATTGAAACAAGGATATGTCATGTCACCATGGTTGTTCAATCTGTACATGGATGGGGTTATACAAGAGATACAAGGTTGGACAATGGATGTTGGAGTGGCCCTAGTGAGAGAGGGCAGTGTTTGGAAACTCCCTGTACTGTTGTTTGCAGAAGATACTGTGTTGTTGAATGAAGATAAAGGGAGTTGCAAGGCTTGGTAGATGAGTTTGGGAGAGTGTGTAAGAAACGGAGTCTAAAGGTGACTGTAGGGAAGAGGAAAGTGATGGTCTTCGAGAGAAATGAAGCCAGTGAATGTAAAGTGAGATTGGATGGGGAGGATATGGAGAATGTGAGTGCATTTAAGTACTTGGGTGGTGTGATGAGTAAGGATGGAAGTCTGGAGGGTGAAGTGCTTGAAAGGGCGCAGCAGGGAAGGAAGGTTGCTGGTTCGTTGAAAGCAGTGATAAGAAACGGGTAAGTGGGCGTGGAAGTGAAGGAGTTGTTGCATGACAGTATTGTGATACCAACTCTAACATATGGAAGTGAAGCTTGGACCCTGTTGGAAGGACAGAAGTCAAGAGTGAGAGCAGTGGAAATGAGTTATTTGAGGGGAGCATGTGGAGTTACATGGAGAGACAGACTAACAAATGAGGAAGTGAAGGAGCGTTGTGGTGTGGACGTGGACGTGATAGGAAGAGTTAGGAGAAACACGTTAAGGTGGTTTGGGCATGTGGAGAGGATGGAGAGTGAAAGACTGACGAGGAGAGTGTATGTGAGTGAGGTGGAGGTGGGTAGAGGGAGGGGGAGGCCAAGGATGAGATGGAGAGATGGAGTGGAGAG
>JAGKTI010014021.1:0-22234 GCA_018397915.1 Birgus latro
TACAAGGTTACACAGGGGGAGGGCGTCACTTATGTTCCGTATGTCCACTGAATTTCCACAGGGTCACGAGATTCTGGGTTTCACGAGGGGGAGGTTGTTGATATTACACAGGGGTCATGACACTGTGGTAAGGGGAGTACACTCTCTGGGTCTATAGCATTATGGGAGGGCACGGTTGTCGCACTAGTCAATGAGACACCCTGAGGTCACGGCACAGGCAGGTGCAGGTGATGGCCTGGTGTAGGGGGCGGGCCATGAGGGGTGCGCTCCCGATAAGGGTGCAGGCCTCATGTGGCCATGTCAGATGTCCGGTGTAGGCTGGAGGGCGGCATGTGGGGCGGCCCTGTCCTGTCGGGGGCTGTCGGGGTGCGAGGGTCCTCAAGACTGAGGCCAAACAGGGCTAGGTCACTGCCTGGCTCCTGCCCTTGGCTGTGGTGGGAGTCCGGGAGGAGGGTCTGGGCTGGTCCAGGCCTGGGGCCACCTGGGGGGTGGCCCTTGAAGTCCTGGGGCTACGGTCCCTTCAGGAGGGGAAGGCCGTCAGGGGTCGTCTGAGGCTGCTTGCCCTGGAGGAGTCCGTCAGCTGCTGGGGGCATCAGGGGCTGGGGGGCATCAGGGGCTGGGCTGCAGGGACAGGACACCCAGGCTCACCACGAGTCCACTCCAGATATTCTCCATCAGTAGGTCAGCTGGGGAGCAAGCTCCGCTCTTCCTGGAGGAGGAGGAGCTGGAGGGGCATCTCACTTGGCCTCTGGTGGGGTGGGCTGAGCCAGCGACAATGCCCTAACAGGGAGCCTCCAAGCTAGTGGAGACGGGAGGACTGATGGTCTCTCCCTCAACTTGGCAGGTCCGGGGGACTCTGCCAGTACTCCACGCTGGGACAGAGGAAGGATGTCCGGTGGACTCTCCTTCTGCCTGGTAGGTCCAGAGGACTCTACCCAGGCTCCCTCCCGGGTGAGTGGACAAAGGAGGTCAAGTGGACTCTCCCTCGATCCGATAGGTCCGGGGGACTTTGTCAGGAGACTACTTGGCCTGGGGACAACAGGAGGAGGAAGTCCGATGGACTTCTTGACTCCCGCGGTAGGGGCAGTGGACTCTACTGCTCTCTCCTGCTGCCAGGGGAGAGTTGCAGCTCGGGGACAACCGGTGGTCTCTCCCCCTGTAGGTCCGGTGGACTTCACGTGGGCTTAACTACCCTCCTCAGGAGGACAGGAGAGGGTTGTCTGGCTGACCTGCCGAAACGCCTGCTCCCTACTGCGGGTGGTGTAAGAAGGAGGTCTGGTGGACTCTCCCCCTACAATAGGGCTGGTTGCCTCTACTGCGCTGCTGCTTCCCTGGGGTGTAGTAGGTTTTTGAGGACCGGTAGTCTCTCTCCCTCTTTTAGCCTCAAGTCAGGTGGACTCTGTAGCAGAGGGCCTACATGGGACTGTGTGAGGATCAGTCCCACCCCGAGTCTGGTGAGCGTTTCCCACGTTGGAGGGTAATACACCGAGCAGATGCACTTCCCGGGGGACTGACTGGGAGTAAGAGGGGCATAGGGTCACAGGTGACGTGGGGCGGTGTAGTGCGGAGCACCTGTCAACCTCCCCGTGGCCCCCTCTTAGGGTGGGTGTCACCTCCCCATGGCCCCCTCTTATGGTGGGTGTCACCTCCCCATGGCCCCCTCTTAGGGTGGGTGTCACCTCCCCATGGCCCCCTCTTAGGGTGGGTGTCACCTCCCTGTGGCCCCCTCTTAGAGTGGGTGTCACCTCCCCGTGGCCCCCCTCTTAGGACTGGTGTCACCTCCCCGTGGCCCCCTCTTAGGGTGGGTGTCACCTCCCCATGTCCTCCTTCCGGGGTGGTGGTGTCGGGGTCGCTCCGCCGGTTGGGCATATCAGATATCTTCCAGGCTACGTTCCTATACATCTGCTTTGCTCACTCAGTCATCATTTTCCAGTTTCCAATTCGCAAACTTAAATTTACTAAATTCCTATCTCCATGGTCTTCTTTCTGTAGCATCACCAGTTAGACTACCTTACATTTTCCCTTGTCGCAATTATTTTCCTGATTTTGGTTCATACGGCTATACCTCAGTATATTCCTCTTACACTCCACATCACAGTATATACTGCTCTTTCCGCCATGCTAACATTCAATCATTTTACTACTGCTTTAAATCTTACCCCTCTTGCTGCTCCTGGGAAGTTCATTTAAAGTGCTCCCTCACTCACTGTCTACATATCTCACCCAAACAAGCTCTCAGTGCCTTCCTCACTTTCAAAACAAAAACAGCCAATCCTACTTTCAAATTTAATTCATTAATTACTCTTCTTCCCAGTTTTCATCATTCATGTTACCGGATCTGCATATTACGGCTCTAAAGTTTTTAAAGATGCTCTCCTTCCAACATCTCATCACCCTTTCTGATTCCTCATCAAACTCGGTAACTTCAAATTCTCCTCTCAAACACACCATAATACAACAACCTTGATGACAATGTATGTTTCAACTTAACAGTGCACAAAATCTTTCCTTAAAACCTACTGTCCTTGTTCCCACTAACTAAACCAAACAACTGTCATGACAAAGCAACCCCAAAGTTTTCCTCACTCTCTATCTCCAACACCTGCCATGGTATTATCTCATCAAATCAGTGCCAGCTAGTATATACTCTACAGAAATGATACTAAGACCTATGTACTGAGGTTAAAAGAGAAATCTGATGGTAAAGCAAGGAGGTGTTGACGAAAGGACACTGTTACCTCAGCAGGCTTAAGATTTTGACATTTTTAAAGTCATATTCCTCCAGTCAGTTAACGTCATCAATACAATTTCACACAGTAACAAAATCCATCATCACCTCTATTTTGGGAACCTTGACAGTAGACGCACACAACCCTGTCTTCATATGGGAACTTGACAGTAAACACACACAACCCTGTCTTCACATAACTTCTCACTCAGATGCTCCTCTCTCTCACCAGTACTCTATGTTACTTCCATACTACATATAATCATCATCGATGCACTGCCTCCACTTAGGAACCCCCAAACAAGGGATGGCTGTGACAGCAGCACCTAAAGACTACCTTACCACACCTTAATCACTCTCTCAAACACATTTCCTCCTTTTCCTCTCTTCCTTTAATGTAATGTACCACTCTCTTCTACACTACAAAGGTCTGTCTCTACCACCTCTCCCCTCAATATCACTTTCATACACTTTTTGGCACTTGATCTATTTACGTTGTTTATACATGTCCATACCACCTCAATTCCTCTTTACCCACTCATTAATTCCACACCTCACTTCAATACCTTTTTCTTCCATCCCATAATGTCCCCAAATATAACTTTTATACACTCTTTGTCCTCCAGTCGACTGCAGCTGTTCTAAGAAAGGTCACACAGCCTGCAACCTAGACAGCTCTCTGTCACACGGCCCAGGTTTTACTCCAACATGAGTTTTGACATTCTCGGGCAGGACTCTCTTAACCTCCATGTTAATTCTCCTACCGTTAAAACTAGAGCTCTCCAACTACTCTTCCCCCTTGAAGTGGTCTCTCTTTAAGTTCATCCTCCATTTTCCCATATTTACACAACACACCTCCCAGCTACTTAAAACTATCATCTTCCTCATGTACCTCATCTCCCATCTGTACCCTGCAATTCACCATTTCCTCTTTCCATCCTGTACTGCCTGCCAAAATGTTTTGCCATACTCTTTCCTTTCACATACTGGTATCTTATTTTTCATTGTATGTACTTTTTCTTCTTGTACAGATTCTATCACTCATTCTTTACCTTTAACATCACTTTCATTTTCTTCCTTCAAAACAGCATCATCAGCAGACAAGAAGGTTACGCGCCCCCATTCACTGTCATTTAGGCTCAGTTTTGCTCCTAAACGAGTACCTGCTATCTGCATATTCATTTTTCACTGCTCCATTCATATATGCACTAAACAACAGGTGACATAACACATCCCCGTCTTACACCTGCATAAATCTTAAAAGGCTTACTGAGCTTCCTCACCTAGATACATGTGGTACTACCTTCATAAGTTTTTGGTTGCACACAAAAAATTCCCTCCTACACTACATATACCTAATGAACTCCATAATCTTTCTTAATTCACCCACCATAACCTTTCTCCAAAATGTACCATATTGCCTCTTATTCATTGCAATGTTTTTCTCCACCAAAGACCTCATTGTAGCATCTGGTCTATACATCCTCCATTTCTTCTAAATCCACCGTGTTACTCATCTATATTATCTTCAGTTATGCTATGCATCCTCTCTTTAAGAACCCTACTGTACGCCTTTCCTAGTATTTTAAATACACTAAACTCCCTGACTGTTAAACTCTAGTACAGTACTAGAAAGGGATGCCGTCATGAGATGGCACCAGTACAAATGACCCACTATGCAAACATCTATCTATTGCTAGACGCCTTAATCGCGTAAGGGGTGGCCACAAATAAATCGCCTCCATGTCGCTCTGTCCCCCGCCATTTCACTGCCATGCTCCTAGCTCACACCCCTCTCCCTATTATACCTCTCCACTCCATCCCTCCATCTCATCCTTGGCCTCCACCTCACTCTCACTCACATACACTTTCCTTGTCAATCTCTCACTCTCAATCATCTCCACATGGCCAAACCACCTTAATGTGTTTCTCCTAATGCTTCCTATCACATCCACACCACAGCATTCCTTCACTCCCTCATTTGTCAGTCTGTCACTTCATGTGACTCCACATGCTCCTCTCAGATAACTCATTTCCACTGCTCTCACCCTTGACTTCTGTCCCTCCAGCAAGGTCCAAGCTTCACATCATTAGAGTTGGTATCACAATACTGTTATGTAGTAGCCTTTTCACATCCATGCTCACTTCCCTGTTTCTTATCATTGCTTTCAAGGAACCAGCAACCTTTCTTCTCTGCTGCACCCTTTCAAGCACTTCACCCTCTAAACTTCCATCCTTACTCATCACACTACTCAAGTACTTTAATGCACTCACATTCTCCATATCCTCCCCATCCAATCTCACTGTACATTCACTGACTACACTTCTCTCGAAGACCATCACTATACTCAAAAACATTCACATTTAGATTCCGTTTCTTACACACTCTCCCAAACTCATCAACCAAGCCTTGCAGCTCTCCTTCGTCTTCACTTAACAACACATCTGCAAACAACAGTACAGGGACTATCCAAACACTGTCCTCTCTCACTAGGGCCACTCCAACATCCACTGCCCTACCTTGTAACTCTTTTATAACTCCATCCATATACAGATTGAACAACCATAGAGACATGACACATCCTTGTTTCAGTCCAACCTTCAAATAAAAAAATTCACTCAGTTCACCATCCACACGCACTGCAAACATGCTTCAATATTCTACCAGTCCCTGAAAGGAGCTCAGTGGATTGCAGAAGGGCAGCTTTAGCCTCCAGTCCACTAAGTTCATATTCAGTTGTTCTTTGGGCCGTAGTAACAACCAAACATAGTCTGCTCCTTTCAACATTACCCTGTCACGTTCAAGTACTTCTTGCCACTGTTTAACTTCTTTTGAATATGTTCATACCTTCTCAATGTACTTTTTATCCATTCAGATTCTACTGTACATCTCTCCTATTGCCCTTCCTCCACTTCAACATCCAGCAGGTTCCATAGTGTAATTTGTTTACACCATCCATCCTGTTAATCCCCATAGCTGTTCTGAAAATGCCATTTCTATAAGTACTGCAGTGCCCTTGAAAATTCAGTACCACTTATTCAGTTCTACTCGTGTGTGTGTCTACAGTACTCGAGTACACTCTGAGGTGGAGTTCTCTTCATACTAACTGGTTCATTCATTAAGTAAATGGTGGCTCTCCTTGCTGCTCAATTTCTGACAGCCTCCCTTCTCAGTCCTTTATCCCCGAGTTAATACTTGATAACCTCGTCCAAGGTCTTTTTTTAGGTTGTCTCTTACAACTCTACTCTCAATGTTCACACCTCTCACCCCCCACACCCAGTAGTCACCTTCCATCCTCTCAACAAGGGAAACCATCTCAATCTACCCCACCTTATCACAGCACCAATATATTCAAGTACTGTACCATTTTTCCTCTCAACTCCTCATTTGCAATCCTAACCCCTCGCACCCAACCCAGGCCTCTCATTCAGTGATGCACTACACATCCATCTAACCATTATCATTCTGTATATTTGGGCCAATGAATATTCTTTCATTACTGTCCAGGTCTCACAACACATGCTGTGTAGTGGTCACTTAGCATGGTGGGAGAGCCTTCTCACAATGCCAGGAGAGGCAGCAGCTCCCTGGACTTCTTCCAAATACTCCATGCCCTAGCCACAGTGTCAGCCCCACCTCCAGCACATGACATATCCCCAAATAACAACTCCACACACTCAACAAATTCTTTAGCAAGATCTATCCTTTCTCACCTCTCAATCTCTGCATGATCTCCCTGACACACGGCACACATTAAATCATTAAGGTATTTGGCAGCCTACCTCTAATACCGCTACACCTCCTATTCCCCTACTTATCACAAACACTGCACAAGATGAAATTACTGTACTTCTCACACCCTTGTAGCAAACTGCACGTAACCACACTCCTGCTGCTTTGACAGTACAATACCGCTACCAACCATAGTTATCATCACTTTTGTTTTATCTGCATTTACTCTCAAACCCTCTTATCCCTTCCCTCTCTCCATTTCCTGAATTTTTCCTCTGTCTTCCTCTCACTTTCCACAATCAACAAGTCATCTGCATACATCTCCCATGGAAGTCCAGTTCTGAAGTCACATGAGAGCTTCAAACACCATGATAAACTGTAAGGGGCTTAAGACTGATCGTTAATGCACACAAACATTCATAGAAACTCATCCATCAATTACTGAACATAAGACAAAATTCAGTTACTGTACTCTTCTCCACCTGGTGCTGGAAATGCAGTCTCACAGTGCCACTGAAAGAACCAGGTGGAGCCACTGCCCAATTACAGTGACATCATTTAACTCCCTCCACATCCCTCTCAAAGTTGCAAAGGCAACTTCAGCCTCCAGTCCACTGAATTTAAATCAGCAAGAAAAAAGGGTGAAACCCTAGAGCTAGGACCAATGGACTATGGGGAGGCGGTAGCTCGATCGGTAGAGAGTTGGCTTGCAGTCCCGAGGGACCCAGGTTCGAATTCTCGCTGGTGCAGGGAACAGTTTAAGAATTTGAATTTCATTAAATCAGGCTTTACTGATCTACCAGGAGACCCGCCGACATGTCGTAAAAATGACCCCGCTAATACCAATACGCCAGTCCTGTATGAGACAGCCCTAGCATGTATTCAATATGGACGGTGGGTGTTAAGCACCGAAGTGGTGACATGTAGATTGTAGGAGGACGACTGGGCCTTGATAGCAGGCTGTAAAGCCTATGCCCAGAGTCGGACACATAAAAGAAAAAAAAAGAAAAAATATAGCTCTGCTGGGCAAGGAGAGATCCTTGGAGAGACTGCTTCCTCTCTCACCAGAAATATGCTACCCTGGTGCAAGCTTGAACTCCCAAACCTACAGCCGTGAAGTGTGAGCACTCCCACTAAGCTATTCTGGCCCCTCGCATCCACATGAGCCTAGGTCCACAACAATGAATCAGACCTAAAATATCTTCATCTCTCAGTTATATCATTCTCATTCTCTGGTACACTACCATCCACATTCAACTTCACCCCTCATCCCTCCTTTCACATTTAAACCTCTAGTTTTCTCCACTACCTTGTACAGCATCATTTATTTTTGTCATTCCTACACTGTACCAACTGTTTTTCTTCCATACTTTATAATCCACCCCTTTTCTGACTTCTTTCATAATCTGCTTTACTGTTTCATGTTAATGTACAGTGATCCCTTGGTTATTGCATACTTAGTTATAACAGTTTTCGGTATCACAGCAAGATGAAAATATGCACTCTTGTTACTGTGCATGTTCAGCTAAAAAACATAGTTATTGCCCTGGTTCTACTGACACTGATAGTGTAGTATGTGATTTCTGATATCTTTGAGGGATTCAAAGATAAAGACCTACTCGAAGAGTTAATCCCAGGAGGAGGAGACACTATCTATCCACCCATAGCCTCAGAACCCCTTACCTCTAGCCCATCTCAGATCTCTCTATGGTGTTTCTCCTTTTGTGCCCTTTTCATCGCATTCTATTAACGTAAGTATGCCTATGTGTATTTCTGATATTTACCACAATAGTATGTACAATATTTCCATTGCCAGATGCCTCAATCACATGAGGGGTGGCCTCAAACAAATCTCCTCCATGTCACCCTGTCCAATGCCATTTCACTGCCCTCCCCCACCTCACACAAACCCCTCTCATATACCTCTCCACTCCATCCCTCTTAGTCTCCCTTTTCCTATCCCCCCTCCACCTCCCATTAGTCTCTTGCTCTCCATCCTCTTCCCATGGACAAACCACCTCCATGTATTTCTCCTAATGCTTTCTATCACATCCGCATCCACATCACAACACCTCTTCATTTCCTCATATGTCAGTCTGTCTCTCCATGTGACTCCACATGCTTCTCTCATATAACTCATTTCCACTGCTCTCACTCTCGATTTGTGTCCCTCCAACAAGGTCCAAGCTTCACTTCCATAGGAAAGAGTTGGTATCACAATACTATCATGCAGCAACTTTTTAAATTCCATGCTCACTTCCCTATTACTTATCACTGCTTTCAAAGAACCTGCCACCTTTCTTCCATGCTGCACCTTTCAAGCACTTCATCCTCCGAACTTCCATCCTTACTCATCACACTACCCAAGTACTGTACTTAAATACACTCACATTTTACATTCCTTATCATCCAACCTCAGTGTACATTTAGTGACTTCATTTCTCTCAAAGACCGTAACTTTACACTTCCCTACATTCATCTTTAGATTCCATTTCTTACACTCTTCCAAACTCATTTACTACACCCTGCAGTTCCCCTTTGTCTTCACATAACAATACAGTACCATCTGCAAAGAACAATACAGAAATTTTCCAAATGTTAAGATGTATGTATAGTTTGCATTTAGTGGGTATAAACGGTTGTACATAAAATACATCATCTAATCCTGTGTTTCCCCATAAAGAGCGTAGAAGCCCGGGGTTAGGCAAGTTGGTCCTGAAATGTAAGATGAGAGTGACCAGTCTCACTCATCCATGAGTGACATTAAATGAGCAATAAACCCCAACTAGTTGGGAAAATTTGGATCTACAAGTGGGGTGACCGGCACCAATTAGGATAAATCCCATACGTACTGTGTTTTCGTTAACATGCAATTTTATCATCATGCACTAGGCTCAGTACCAATTATGCTCAATAACCAATGGATCACTACATTATCATTTTCTTTTCTATGCTCACCATCCACTCACTCAATGTGGTGCTGCTCTCGGGTGACTGCCTTTTACTCTCTTCCTTCCTTCCACTTCCTTCTGTCAACAGGTGACTCTATTGTTGAATGACAAGCCAAACGGTTTCCTGTACACCAGGAAATACAGGAAATCATTTACTACACTGGGTGGTGACCATATAACCAAATTATGGTGCCTGGTGGTTTAGTGGTTAAGGCGCTCCAATTGGACTGAACCTGGGCAGGTCTATATCCAAGGGGTGGTTAGGGTTTATTGCTCACATAATGCCACTCAGGGATGAGAGAGGCTGGTTGCTCTCATTTTAAATGTCAGAACCAACTTGCCAAGCTCCGGCCTTCTACATGCCTCATGAGGCATCACAGGATGAGATGGTGAATGAATGAATTAATGTTCTCTTCATACATGTTCTACTCTCAGCAAAGTACATCTATGAAGTATTTAACCTAACAAAGCAAGTGAGAACACTAAAAAGGTAATGTTGTAGAACGTGGAAGTCTGCACCATTTATAGCACCAAAACTAAGTTATTTCAGGAAATTTCAAAGCTACGGTGGATCTACGCACATTACTGGGACACGTACGAAATAGCAGTTGTTGACTCTTTCAATTCACCACCACATTTCTGACAAAACAAAAACATAAGGCAAAAAACTGAGCAACAATCTGAACCAAAACTGTTATTTTGGAGACTATTATAGCTACAGTGGATGTATGTACACTGCTGGAAAGCCTAAGCAAAAATAACTGACATTATTTGTGACTTTTCACCAAATTTGTAACCATATACTGGAAAAAGTCAAAAACAGAAAACTGAGCATCAAGTAGCACCAAAACTGTGTTATTGTGGTAGGTGGGGGCACTCACCATCCACTCACTGTATGTAATGCTGCTCTCGAGTGACTGCCCTTTCTTCTCTTCCTTCCATCTTTCTTTCCTTCCTCTTCTGTCTTTGTTTCCTTCATCCTTTCCTCTTCCTCCTGTCTGAGAGTGACTCTAAACTGAGTTACAAGCCAAATGATTTCCTGTACACCAGGAAACCATTTACCACACTAGGTGGCACCCATATAACCAAACTATGATGCCTAGTGGTTTAGTGGGTAATTAAGGCACTCCAACTGGATTGATTCTGTGTAGGTTTATATCCAAGGGGTGGTTGGGGTTTATTGATCACATAATGCCACCACTCAGGGATGTGTGAGGCTGGTCACTCTCATCTTATACGTCAGAACCAACTTGCCTTGCCCCGAGCTCCTACGCTCATGGGGCAACACAGGATTAGATGATGTATGTACGTATTAAAACCAGAGCAGATCTATGCACATAGTTTGAAAGCTCATGAAAAAGTACTGCAACAAGTATTACTTAAGTTCATCATTCATTTTCATTCATGTTGTCAAAAAAATTTGGCACCACTGCAAAGGGCCAAGAAACTTTATGTAGAAGTTACTTAAAAGTTTTCCTCAAGTAAGCCACCATAATGCTGGGAACATATACCAAGCTGAGCAACTAAAAATCAGAATAAATTTTAAGAAGTGGCTGTTCTCATGATTTACCAACATACTGTTTGGGGGCAGGGGGAAGTGACTTGCCATGTTTTTGCATGAGGGTCTAAAACCCCTCCACTGAGAGTATGCATATTCTGAAATAAGATGGATCATTTCTGAGTGCCTTAACATCAGGAAAGAGGAATGGTACCCTTCTTTCTGCTAAAACAACAGCAGCTAGCTTGCTTCTTCCAAAATTCCACACTTTCCAGTACAGTATTGATGCTTATAATTTAATCATGATTTGAAAATGCTTGCTAAAAACAGTTCTTTTTACACAAACCTTTCTTAATAACCTTTCCACACTGATTTAACTGTGTACCTCTGCAGCACATTTATATAAATGTCTATCAATTCTCTACCTATACCCTGAAAAGAAGATGGTAAACTGCAAAAGGGAATTTCAGCCTGCACATCACTGGTTCCCCTTCAGATAAGCTTGGAGCCCAACTTCAAAGGGAACTAAAAATTTCCCAACCACCTTTCTTCCAACAAAAAGCAAGCAAACACAAAGTGTCTCTAGTAGCTGGATGTTTATGATTACCTGATACAGTATATTAAAAATGGGTACTTAAAGATAAACATGTATTTTGACATTTATTAAAAAAAAAAAAAAAAAACTAATACTAGTCAACATAGTTGTTGAACTATGATTCTAAATCAAAAACTTCATCCTCTCATAAAATTTCTTGTAATTACAAGGATGATGTGCCACAAGGGCATCTCTTGTTTTCACACAACAAATATGTTGAACTATGATTCTAAATCAAAAACTTCACCCTCTCATAAAATTTCTTGTAATTACAAGGATGATGTGCCACAAGGGCATTTCTTGTTTTCACACAACAAAGGATGAAACACAAGCATCTCCAATTTTCACATCAATATATGATGAAATAAAATGAATTATTCAGCAATTACAAATGCATCATACTGTGTAAAAATCCTATCCACTTGCAGCTATATTTTTGGTTTTCAGAAGAATGGATTATGAGATTAGTAGGGTCTGCCACCAGGAGGTCCTGCAAATGAAAAGAATACAGCATAAGTGTATAAGTAAGTGCTGCATTTAACTACTAATATTTTACAACAATGGTATACTACTTAACTTTTAGCCTGAAGCAAGTTTCCCCATGCTGAAGAAAATTGTTTGTCGCTACCTAGAATAATAATAAAAAAAAAATATACAGTCCTTCCTCCAATTTTGCGAGAATATGGTCAACAAAAACCCTCGCAAAATCAAAATTCGCAAAATTCAAACAATTAAATATATGAAATAAAGGCAAATTGGCCGACATCACCCCAAGGTAAGCACTTTTTCCCCTCTTTTTCTCGACTCTACCTCTTAATTTTACGATGATAAATGAAACAAACATGAACTGATATACTGTACAGTAATATTAATAAGAAAACATCATAGGTAAGAAACATTTTAAAAAAAAATGCATTTACACTGATGTGAAGACTGGCGTGGTGTACGGGACTGGTGGCGGGGTGAGGCTTGGCTACTGTAGCCCCGCGGGGCCTATGTCATCACTATCACTGTCGGGAGATATTTCCACATCTTGCTGTGTTTTTTTCTGCCTCTCTCTTGAATCCCTCGAAGTCAGAATCATCACTGGGGTTATTAGAATCAAAAAGGTTAGGGATGCTAGGATCGCTGGCTGCTTGGGGAGGGATGGCAGGACGGCTGGTCAATGGGGCAGGGTCTCTTGGGGTTCTCATGAATTTTGTGATTAGACACTGCTTCCTCTTGTTAACCTCATCTCTGTGGAGGTCAGCATAAAAGCGAAGGGCCCTGTCAACACTGTGGCATGCTTCCTGAGCCCTAAATTGGTCACATTCGTCGGAGGTATCGAAGGTAGGAAATCAGTTGGGACGTGACGGGTTAAGTGTCCCCCAGACTCCCCTATCTAAAATTACTTCATCATGGCAAATGTTTCAGAGAGCCTCGGAGGGTCCAGTACCTGCCCAAGGCCCCAACCAAATCAGCAGATTTGTGTGGCCATGTGGAATGTGAGAGGTGTGAATGGGGAGGGCGAGAGGGTGGAGGAGGTAGATGAGTTCAAGAGTGCGAGATATGCTGTGATGGCACTGTAAGAAACAAAAATGAAAGGGGGTGAAGTGAAGGAGTGGGAGGGTGTAAAGCATTAAGGTCAGGCATGAATGGGCAAGAAAGATTCAAGGAAGGAGTTGCTTTGTTGATGAATGAACTGCAGCAGAGTGGAATGAGAGATTACAAATGTGTCACCTCAAGATGTATGTGCAAGGTATGCCAAGTTCAAGTTTGAGAAGGTGAAAGTGGCAGCGAATGTAGCATATGCACTGTGTGATGACAAGAGTGAGAGAAAGAAAGACAGGTTTTAGGATGAGCTGGATGATGTGGTGGGAGATGTGCCCAGGAGCTATAAAGTGATTGTAATGGGCTATACGATTTTAAGAGTAGGCACTGGTCCTGAGGATGACATAATGGGTTGTATTGGAGTGCCAGGAGGAAATGATAATGGGAAGCAACTGAAGGGTACGTGTAAGGAAAGGAGTCTGTGCATTTGTAACTCGTATTTCAAACACGAAGATGCACATAAATATACATGGTATAGACAGAACGGGGATCGTGTTGAAAGAAGCCTGACTGATTATGTGCTCACTGATAGATCGGTGCTGGGAACGGTTGCTGGTACGAGGGACGTGAGAGGACAATGTGGAGGTCTGTCAAATCATATGATTGTGGTATGCAAGATCAATCCGAGAGAAGTGATGTGGACCAGGAGAGAGAGGAGGAGTCAGGGAGAAAGACTGAAAGTTGAGAAGCCGAGGATCAAAGAAATGGCAGATGAATACAGGACCCAGGTAGGGGAGGAGTTAGAATCAGTGAATTGGAATGAAATGGATCTGGACAGCCTGTGGAATGCATAAAGGGATTGCTTGGTTAGGAATGCTAAAGCAGTGAGAGGTGTGGCAAGAGTAACAGCAAAGAAGAAAGGTAAAACACGGGATGAAGTGGTTGAGAGCAGTGGAGGAAAAGATGAAGAAGAGCTAGGGTGGTTACAGGACAGGGGTTCAATTGAAATAGGAACTGAGTACAGTGGAGCCCCTCAGATAGCGTTTTTTGTAAGTAGCGAATCCATGGATAGCGACAGGAATGAAACTACAGTAAGACCTCACTATAACGGACTAATTGGGACTCAAGCCATTCCGAAAAATGCAAAATTCCGATAAAAGCGACATCCGGACTTTCCCTTGCTAATCCAGACTTTTTCCGATATATCAGACATTAGTCCAGATTGCACCAATGGTTTTTAAACTGTTTTCACCACCAGTGCAGTACTGTACTGTGTTATACCTTCACTACATTGATCAAATTGTATAATAATAATACTGTACTGTACACTGATAAACATGTCTTTTACTTGTCTTATCGTGGTAAACATAGCTGAAGTGGTCAGGCAGTCTGGACTGCTTCTGGCTTTATCAGACTTTTTCCGATATATATAGGAGTTTAGTCCAGTAGCTCCTCGAGTCCGATAAAAGCGAATTCCAGTCAATTGAAGTCTGTTATATCAAGGTTTTACTGTATCTCATAGCGATTAATGCTGCACAGTTAGCGTAAATTCGCCAAGCATTTAACACGTAGCGAGCAGGTGGGCAGAGTTGCCAAGGTCAGACCCTGGTAACGCTGATAGTGAGTGCGAGTCTATCGTTATTCAGTTCATTGACCCACGTGGAGTGAAAGTACGTATCTTAAGCTTTTCTTATAACTAATCTCCAACTATCTCTCTCCTGCCAAATTTTACATTTTTAAATTTTTTCCTCCTTTACCTTTACTTTTTTCTTGGGGGAATACCGGTATCTAGGCGATACTGACGGGTGGAAGGTGAGCCCTCCATGAAGTTACCCCAAGAAGAAGAAGATGATTGTTTGTTTATCCACGCACTGCGCATTCATTCAACTTGTCACAGTCTCACCATTGTTAAAAAGCTTTTTGTGACCTTCCATTTATTGTCTGGCTACTGAATGTTCTAATATCATGGCTTCAACTTCGGGGGCTGGCCCAAGTGGTGGTGGTGGCCCAGGGGAAAAACAGGAAGTGCTGGTAATGTAGAAGTGACCAAAAAGGCCAGACAATATATGCGTGGCAAGCCAAAGAAACAATACTGCGTGAGGGAAAAGAAAAAGATAATTTTTTGAATATGTAGTATAAGTTTATCTTATTACAGTACTGAAGAAATATGACGTGATACTGATGGGTAATGGAGGAAATTAGGGGTATAGCTGAAGGAGTCCAGGACTGTACAGCAGAGCCCCTCAGATTGCGTTTTTTTAAGTAGTGAATCCATGGATAGCGACAGGAATGACCATGGATAGCGACAGGAATGAAACTATCTCATTGCGATTAATGCTGCACGGTTAGCGAAAATCCGCTAGGCATGTAACACGTAGCAAGAAGGTGGGCAGAGTTGCCAAGGTCAGACCCTGGCAACACTGATAGTGAGTGCGAGTCTATCGTCATTCAATTCATTGACCCACATGGAGTGAAAGTACGTATCTTAAGCTTTTCTTATAACTAATCTCCAACCATCTCTCTCCTACCAAATTTTACAGTTTTAAATTTTTCCTTTACATTTACTTTTCTCTTGGGGGAATGCCGGTATCTAGGTGATACTGACGGGTGGAAGGTGAACCTCCCTGCAGTTACCCCAAGAAGCAGAAGAAGAAGAAGAAGATTGTTTGTTTATCCACGCGCCGCGAATTCATTCAACTTGTCACAGTCTCGCCATTGTTAAAGATTTTTGTGACCTTCCATTTATTGTCTGGCTACTGAATGTTCTAATATCATGGCTTCAACTTCGGGGGCTGGCCCAAGTGGTGGTGGTGGCCCAGGGAAAAAACAGGAAGTGATGGTAATGTAAAAGTGACCGAAAAGACCAGACAATACATCCGTGGCAAGCTAAAGAAACAATACTGCATGGAGGAAAAGACAAAGATAAAATTTTGAATATGTAGTATACGTTTAACTTATTACAGTACTGAAGAAATGACGTGATACTGATGGGTAATGGAGGAAATTAGGGGTATAGCTGAAGGAGTCTAGGACTGTATTAATTTTTTTAGAGAAGAAGTTTGCCCCTCGGGTAGCGATTTCATGGATAGCGGCCATTTTGGTGGACTAATAAGGTCGCTATCCAAGGGGCCCCACCTCAATATGTTTCCCATTTGCTTCATACATTCTTAATACTTTCCACAATCCTTGTCTGTCTACCCTGTCATATGCTTTCTCCAAATCCATGAAGGCCGAATACAACTTCTTTCCCTTCTCTAGAAACTTTTCCACTAAGGATCTAAGAATGAATATCTGATCTACACAACCTCTTCCCTTCCTAAAACCTCTGTGTTCTTCTTCAACTAATTCCTCTGTTATTTCCCTAACTCTCTCAATAAGTATCTGACCATAAACTTTTCCTATTACAATAAGAAGACAAATGCCTCTATGCTTACCACACACATCTTTTCCCCTTTTCCTTTGTACAGGGGAATAATTATACCTGACTTCTCATACTCTGGGACTCAACCTTCCTCCCGGGCCAACCTGCACATCTTCCACATCTATTCTACTACTATCTCTGCCCCATGCTTCAGCATTTCACCACACACTCCATCAATTCCAGGGACTTTCCCCATTTTAACTTTCTTCACTGCTTTCATAACTTCCATCTTACTGATTTCTTCCTCTCTTACAACATCCTTCCTTCTCCCAGCCATTCCACAGCCACTTATACTTGCATTACTTTCATCCTCTATGTTCAACAATTCCTTAAACACTTCTACTCCCTTCTCCATTAGTAATCTACCATTTTTATCTTTCACTCCCCCCCTAACTTCTTTGGCACCCTATCTAACTCTCTTTATCTCTTTCCAGAACAGTTTCTTACATTCTCTCCACTTTACTCTCAAGATCCTTCCAAATTCCTCATCCACTCTCTTCTTACTCTCTCTCACTAATTTTTTCACCTCTCTCTTCCTCTCGACATATAACTCTCTCCTCCGTCTCTCAACTTCTTCCACGTCCCTGTTTCTCATCCATTCACTATATGCTTTCTTCTTTTGTGCCACAGCCTCTCTCACCTCTTCCGTCCACCATGCTGTTCCCTGCACCCCCTTTCGTCTTCTCTTCACCCCACATGCCACCTCACATGTTGTGCACATTTCTTCTGTGATTATCTTGCACACATCTTTCACATCCCTCATCAGCTCCAATCAATATTTACCCAATTGCTCCTCCACTTCCCTCATATATTTTTTTCCATCCTCTTGTAAATTTTCCACCCTCCTTGTATGAACTACTTCCTCCTGTCCTTCTCTTTTTCTATTTCACCATTTCATTTGGACTTGTGGTGGTCAGAAAATCCATTCCCCCAACCTCTATATACTCTTGCATCCATTACACACCTTCTCATCCTTTCATCCACACACACATAATCTGTCACTGCCTTCCGTTCACTCAGTTCACCACCCACCCTTCTCACTGCCTTCCGTTCACTCAGTTCACCACCCACCCTTCTCACTGCCTTCCATTCACTCAGTTCACCACCCACCCTTCTCATCACTCGCCACATATACCTATGGATCATTTTGTGCTTGAAGAGGGTATTAGCTATCACCAACCCCCTCCCGGCACAAACATCCACTTAAGTATTGCCATTCTCATCCATCTCTGCAGGCACACCCCATTCACCAACTACTCCATCCACATTCACATTCCCTACTTTTCCATTCATATCTCCAGTCAAAAACACTCTCTCATTCCTTTCAAATTTTTCCATGCACACTTCCACATTTGTCTAGAACTCTTCTCTCACTCTGCTTGCACGATCTTGCGTTGGTGCATACATGCACACAATCGTCCACGTTTGTAGTCCAACTTTCACTCTTACCCACACAATCCTTGAGCCAACTGATCCATACTCTTTTATATTCTCCTTCCATCTGTTACTCACAATACACACTCCTTCCTCTCATTCTCACCTACTCCTGTGCATATACCCCATCCATACTCCCATTCTCTCACTCTCTCACCTCTCCATTTAGTTTCAGTTAATCCATGTACATCCACTTTCACACCCTCAAGCATCTGGGCAATCTCTCTTTCCTTCGCCTCATCATTTGCACTCCTTACATTCCAAGTAGCCATCCATACCATGTCCTTTGTTCGGTCCTTAGTCGTCACCTTTTGGTCAGTCCTGGTCCGGGGCTTCTTGTTTGTACTTTAGTTAGCTGTTTCCTGGGGAGGAGCACTAACCCTCCACCAACCTGTTCCTCTGAACTGTCTGCTTGCATCCCTCCACCTCTACGACGGGCACGTAGTACCCGTCTAGCAACAAACTCTCATCCCTTTTCTGTCCAACTCTCTAATGCAAGAGTTAAACGTTACTCCCAGTCTTTCATTTATGCAACTGGTCAACTCTGGAACTGTCTTCCTCTGTCTGTATTTCCCACTTCCTATGATCTCCAGTCTTTCAAACGCAGTGTGTCCAGGCATCTCGAATTGAACGGGTCTTGAATTTGGCTCTCTTTTGTACTGTTTTTGCTTTTTCTTGGAAGGAACAGTATGCAGGCCCGTGGCCTTTGGTTCCTTCTTCCTTGCATAAAAAAAAAAAAAAACCTACTTGCTGTCACTTGGGTAATATGTGTTGGCTGGTTATAGCTAAGGTTATCACCCAGCACTGTAAATGCTTTCCTGGTTTACAGGAGATCATTTGGCTTGCCACTCAATGTAGAGCTACCCTAAAAATAGAGTACCACTACACTAAATGGGTGGATGATTGGCACCCCCACCTACCACCAAGGTCTACATGCTTCAATTAAACTGTGAGCTGGTAAATGTGCTCATAAACAGAAAACAAGACTTATGCAGAAAAATATTAAGTATAACTGACCTCCTCTCATCATGGAACTGCCAGGGGGTCCCATGGGGCCACCACGGCCCATGTGTGGTGGCATGCCACCCATCATCTGGGGAGGCATGTTACCAGGGGGACCACCACGGGGTGGCATGTTCAGCTGTGGTCCAGCACGAGCGGCTGGCTGCATCATCTGTTGTGAAGGTCCACCTACACCCCTCACTGGTCCCTGTAGCCCAGCACCACCTGGTCCTGGCATACCACGGCCTGCAGGACGACCCATGCCTGGTCCAGGGGCAGCACCAGGCAGATTAACACGTGGACCCTCTTGCTGTAAGAAAAACTACACTTACCACCTGCCATCACCTTCAATGCACATACAGATATACATGCAGTTTTGTCTTTTGCATCCGCTAATGATGGAATGCTGTAGTAACACACTGGATTAGTTTTTGTATAGGTGTGACAATCATTTAGCTTGTAAAGACTTGGGTGGTGGGAAATGTGTGATGCAATAAACCTGCTCCCCTCATATGTAGCTAGTCCTTGACTTTCAAAATTTTCACCTTTTATGGATAGGTGTTCCATGGGTGAAGTTTGCGTGCACTTAACAGTAACAATTGTCTAACTGTCCACTTTGAAGAGAATTGTGTTGTTTATCTGACAAGAAAGGTGCCCAGGTGAGGCTGGCCTTGTAGTAGTAGTTGTTCCCTAGGCAGTCTGGCCGAACAGCCCCCAATCCCTAAGGAAGGCCACGGCCGAGACCAGGCTTTCCCACAGAGCTCTCAAGGAGTGTATGTTGTGTTCTTGGCATAGGTGATTGTGTGCAGTGCAGTCTTCCATGATGTGCTTAATTGTATGGGGTGCTGTGTTACATCCTGGACAGGCATCAGCGACGGAGTCATCCAGCCTCTTCTGATAACTTAAAGAGGGCTGGATGATGCCCACATCTCAGCCTGGCCAGGTGGACACTGTCCTCACGAGGGAGATAGGATTCAGAAGGATGGATATCAGGAGGCCATGCATACAGCTGTGTGTTGTCTTTAAGTGACTGAATGGAGGGGCGAGTGATTTGAGTATGGATATGCTTCTGGAAGCTGGTCTGAGGCAGGTGGGAGGGCGGGTGGGTGGGTGGGCAGGAGGGTGGGGGGGGAGATGACAGTATTTGTGTATGATATCATGTCCTGGGTGTTGTTTTGATGTTCCTTGGTGTGTGTGGATGTGCTGCCATGTAGTGTAGTGGATGTTGTGGGTTTGTAGAGGCTGCAGCAAGAATTTGGGTGTCTCTCATGTCTAGATGATCCTTGACTTTGAGGACTTTGGTTTCTTGGATGGAATAAAGGCTGAATATAAACAGGAAGTGGAGGAGCGATAGAGTAAATATAGATTGGAGCAGATGGGGGACGTGGAAGGTGTGTGCAAGATATTCACAGAAGAAATCTGTGCAGCATGTGAGATGGATTGTGGGGTGAAAAGAAGACGAAAGGAGGTTCAGGGAACAGCATGGTGGAATGAAGAGGTGAGAGAGGCTGTGGAACAAAAGAAGAAAGCATATAATGAGTGGATGAGGAACAGGGGCGTCGAAGAAGCTGAGAGACGGACGAAAGAGTTATATGCAGAGAGGAGGAGAGAGGTGAAAAGATTAAGAGAGAGTAAGAAGAGAGTGGCTGAGGAATTTGTAAGGAATTTGAGTGCAAAGTGGAGGGAATGTAAGAAAATGTTCTGGAAAGAGATAAAGAGAGCTAGACAGGGTGCCAACCAAGCTAGTGGGGGTGTGAAAGATAAAAATGGTAGATTACTAGTGGAGAAGGGAGAAAAAGTGAACAGATGGAGAGATCACTTTAATGAATTGTTGAACATAGAGAATGAAAGTAATGCAAAGTATAAGTTGCTGGGGTATGGCGAGGAGAAGGAAAGTTGTGAGAAGAGAGAAAGAAATCAGTAGGATGGAAGTGGTGGAAGCAATGAAGAAAATTAAAATGGGGAAAGCCCCAGGAATTGATGGAGTGTATGGTGAAATGCTGAAGCATGGGGGAGAGACAGTAATAGAATGGATGTGGAAGGTGTGCAGATTGGCCTGGGAGGAGGGTAGAGTCCCGGAGGATTGGAAGTCAGGTATAATTATTCCTCGGTACAAAGGAAAAGGGGAAAAAGAAGTGTGTGGTAATCATAGGGGTATTTGCCTTCTTAGTGTAATAGGAAAAGTATATGGTAGGATACTTATTGACAGAGTTGGGGAAATAACAGAGGAATTAGTTGGAGAAGAACAGGGAGGTTTTAGGAGGGGAAGAGGTTGTGTAGTCCAAATATTCATTCTTCGATCTTTAGTGGAAAAGTTTCTAGAGAAGGGAAAAAAGCTGTATGCAGCCTTCATGGATTTGGAGAAAGCATATGACAGGGTGGATAGACAAGGATTGTGGAAAGTATTAAGAATATATGGAGTGGATGGAAAGTTGTTGAAGGCAGTGAAGAGTATGTATGAGGGTGCTAAGGCTGCAGTGCGTGTGGATGGCAAACTGAGTGAATCTTTCCATTTGAAGGTTGGATTGAAACAAGGATATGTCATGTCACCATGGTTGTTCAATCTGTACATGGATGGGGTTATACAAGAGATACAAGGTTGGACAATGGATGTTGGAGTGGCCCTAGTGAGAGAGGGCAGTGTTTGGAAACTCCCTGTACTGTTGTTTGCAGAAGATACTGTGTTGTTGAATGAAGATAAAGGGAGTTGCAAGGCTTGGTAGATGAGTTTGGGAGAGTGTGTAAGAAACGGAGTCTAAAGGTGACTGTAGGGAAGAGGAAAGTGATGGTCTTCGAGAGAAATGAAGCCAGTGAATGTAAAGTGAGATTGGATGGGGAGGATATGGAGAATGTGAGTGCATTTAAGTACTTGGGTGGTGTGATGAGTAAGGATGGAAGTCTGGAGGGTGAAGTGCTTGAAAGGGCGCAGCAGGGAAGGAAGGTTGCTGGTTCGTTGAAAGCAGTGATAAGAAACGGGTAAGTGGGCGTGGAAGTGAAGGAGTTGTTGCATGACAGTATTGTGATACCAACTCTAACATATGGAAGTGAAGCTTGGACCCTGTTGGAAGGACAGAAGTCAAGAGTGAGAGCAGTGGAAATGAGTTATTTGAGGGGAGCATGTGGAGTTACATGGAGAGACAGACTAACAAATGAGGAAGTGAAGGAGCGTTGTGGTGTGGACGTGGACGTGATAGGAAGAGTTAGGAGAAACACGTTAAGGTGGTTTGGGCATGTGGAGAGGATGGAGAGTGAAAGACTGACGAGGAGAGTGTATGTGAGTGAGGTGGAGGTGGGTAGAGGGAGGGGGAGGCCAAGGATGAGATGGAGAGATGGAGTGGAGAG